>PVKA01033203.1:12414-24712 GCA_004027165.1 Ctenomys sociabilis | reverse complement strand
CTCTCTCTCTCTCTCTCTCTCTCTCTCTCTCTCTCTCTCTCTCTCTCTCTCTCTCTCTCTCTCTCTCTCTCTCTCTGCCAGGCCGCAGGTGTCCCCACAGCTGTGCCTGCCCAGTGGGCATGGGCACAAGAGAGACCCCTCTTGGATTCTTACATATAGGGCTCTAGTTCTCTCCTTTGCCAGCTCTGGGGCCTGGACTGGGCGTCACCCCTGCCTGACTCGCTTTCTCTGTGAGGAGCAAAGGCTGTACAGCCGTAGGGCACACACCAGTCACCACACAATGCAAGGCCTGGTAGGGAATAAGTGTAATAGCACTAAATAGTAATTACTGGCGTTGTGCTTTAGTAATATACAGCATACCAATATACACATACCTAATAAGTTTTTACAGGCAGTATTATAAGTGTTAATTTTTCCTCACTACTGCCTGGGAGGAAACAACCATTATCCTGGAAACAATAGATGAGTGGTGGGGATGACACTGGAAATGGATACCTGGGACCACCCTGGGTGTGCACTCGCCCCACCTGGGGCCCCTGCTGAGCCCACCGAGCCCTTTGTGGGCTCTTGGCAGCTGGTCCTCACCCTCCCCTCCTCTGATCTCACAGGCTGTGCGTGATGCGTGTGACACCCTGCCTTCCACCCGGCACCTGTGTCCTATGCGCCTCTTATTTCCCAAGCCCTACGCTTGGTGCTAGGGTAAGTTCTGGTCAGTTCTGGCTGGGACTTTGAAGTGTCACAGGCTGAGTGGCTTCGACAACAAATGTTCATTCTCACTGTCCTGAAGGCTGGAGGTCTGGCTGGAGACAGCTGGTTTTTTGTTTCTATCACAGGCTCAGATGGTGAGGGAAAGAGGGTTCCCAGGTCTTTTTCCTTTTTCTCTGTGTGTGGGGGTGGGTGGGGGTGTGGTTGAGGCAGGGTTTCTCTCTGTTGCTCATACTGGTTGGTACCTCACAGTCCTCCAACCTGTCTCCCAAAGACTCAAAATGACAGGCGGGCACCACCACACTCAGCTCCTCCCCTTCTCAGAAGGACACTGCGCTGGTCACCAGGGCCTTTATGCTCATGACCTCATCCACGCCCACCCTTATTCCCAGCGGTCCCCACATCCAAACACCATTGCCCGGGGAACCAGGGCAATTTATGAGCATGGGGAGGACGTGAATACATAGTCCATAGCAGAACAGGAATGTGAAACAACATTCAGGAGGCTTGAAAAGTCTATTAGAGCGATGATCAAAAATAAATTGAAAAATAATTAAATGGAAATTTTAGAAATGAAAAATGATGTAGCAAATGAAATAAGATAAACAGATGTTCAAGAGAAGAAAGGGCCCAAAAGGTGCCTCACAATTAATATATTAAAGCAAGACAACACATTTAAAATTCAGACAAATTAAACTGTGGCCTTCAAAGATGTAGCAGACTACAGGCTGCTATTCCTTAGCTTGGATAAGAACACTGAACAGCGGTCTTTGACTTACTTCTTTCGTGTTCCAATCGACAATCACTGATAGACAATACTAGAAAGCAGCGCAAAGGGCTGGGTCACCAAAGTAGAGCGTGTGATGCCATGATTCGGTAGCTAAACAACCCTTAGGGACTTGGCTTCCCAGCAACGGGCCGGCCACTTAGAACCAAGCACTCACACACAGAGAGGCTTTGGTTATGTGCCATCTGGAGGTGGCTTTGACTCTGCTACAATTTCACAGTGAATGGATGTCAGCAAAAATGTAAGACCTCCTACAACAACAGAAATGTAGAACATCTGTGACTTTCATTGGAATAAATGCATGGCTGTAAAACTGGTTTGTTGTCTATATTCATAAAATGCCAGGTTTTAGAAAGGAAAAAAAAGTCACAATGTAATGTTTTCCCAATTGAAGTTCATGAACTCCCTAAATTCTTGCCTTAACTTTTCCCAAGACCCGACAGCAGACTTGAGATTGAGAACCCCTGCCTACCCAGAAGGTGCCTGGGTCCTGGGGCCTGCCCAAAAGAGAGCTGTTGTTCGGCCGCCTGCTGGCCACCCCGGGAACTCACTCCACCAGGGCACTGAGATTTGAAAGTCATTACAGCATCTGGTCTTACCTACTCTAGTTAGCACACAAGTCAAGACTTAGATTCAAAAAGTCTAACCAGTCTAAACAATAAAAAACCCAAACAATTCACATATAAATAAAATTGCATAAACATGCAGTGGGGACGTTTTTAGAAGCTCAGAAGAGGAGAGATTGCTTTCCAAGGAGCCAGAGCGAGACGGACAGCCGCCACCCCATAGGCAATGATGGAAGCCAGAGGATGGGGCAGGATTACCATTCATATTTGGAGAAAACATACCTGCCAGCCTCCGATTCCACATTAATACTAAATATCTGGTAAGCATAGGATGAAGTAAAGACATTTTCAAAAACAAGAAAAGTGGGCTATTTTGAGGGCGCTGTGACAGATTCTGGGACTGTACAGAGTAGACTGAGCTGCCAGGTTGGGCCAGGCTGCTCTGGGCTCTCTTCCTCTCTCCCAGGCCTGAGCAGCAGGAAACAGGAATGAGCCATACCGTGCCCAACACTGTTCTTACTTTAAGTTGCGCAAATGACTGAGTCAATTCACTACCTCTGTGTAACAAAATAATCCTAAAAATGTAGTGACTGGGGCTGGGGAGATGGCTCAGTAGAATAAGCACTTGCCTGGCAAGCGCAAGGACCTTGCGTTGAGTTCAATCCCTGGTTCTGAAAAAAATGTAGTGACTTAAAGGAATGTACTTAGCTAGCCATGGGGGCATATACCTATACTCCCAGCACTTCCACGGCTGAGGCAGGATGATCAGTGGGAGTTCGAGGCCGGCCTTGGGTACAAAGTGAGTTCAAGCCCAGCCTGAAGTGGATAGTGAGACCCTGTCTCAAAAACAAAATGAAACAAAGCAAAAACAGAGTAAATGCCCATGAGTGGGCAGGAAGGAAGGTCTATTGAGCTGGACAAAGCTCAGCTGGTATTAGCTGGGCTTGATTTTAGTCTGCGACTAGCAGGTCTTCTGGCCACTGGCTGCCATGTCCTGTGGCTGCTATCTGGGCCAGAGGAGCGACAGGGTTGTGTGCCTCTTGCCACCCAGTGGGCTGGCTTGAGCTTGCTCACATGACGGTGGCAGGGCCCCACAGGAGCAAGCAGAGCTGTGCACAGGCCCGGCTCACCCTCGCTCCCATCTCATGCTGATGGGCGAAAGTACTGGAGGACCCGCTGTGCTCCAAGGGCTACACGAACAGACTCCACTCCTGACGGCAGAGGCCAAACGTCTCACTGGCAAAGCAGAAGGGTAGAACTGTGTCACTGGGACCAATGTTCCCAAATGGTCCATTAAAGTGGTTTGGGAAACAAAAAAAAAAGCCACAAGGCAGTGAGGCTCTAGACAAAGACGTCTTGGGAAAATGGTGACAATAATTGTCCAGGTCCATGCCCAGTGTGAAGGACCTTGCTGCATGCATGTGTCATTTGATTGTTCAACTCCCATGCAGTTTAGCACTTGGTCTCAGGGACAGCCTTTACCCCACATGGGCATGTGGCTATGCTTGTGGCTCAATTCCATGGGCTTTAGATACATCTTCATTTAGTTTCCTTAACAAACAAACGTGAACCTAAGACAAAATAGTGTTTGTGGGTGCTCTGGGGGAACAATAGCACTACACAAATGTGAGGCTGGACTGACAAGTATCATTAAGACCCTGCCTCCAGCAACAGGTAGTGGGGCAGTGGGGGCTTGCAGTGCTCACAGCCTGACTCTGCCAACTGCTGGGCCTGTCACTGGGTCTCTTTGATTCCTCACCTGCAAAATGGGGACCCGTCTCCCACTATGACTGCAAGAATTAGGGGAGATGAGGTATTTGGCAGTGCCTGGCTCTGCCCACACACAGTGGGCGCTGGATAAACATGACCCCCGCTTCCCTGGAACCAGCTTCTGTTCACTGAGAAAATTCCTGGGGTTTGGGAGGGAGTGTGGAGCAGCTCTGCCAGGCCGCCTGCCCAGTGAGATGAGGCGTCTCCGCAGCTCCGGATCCTCCGTCCTCTTACGCGCGTTGCTCTTCCCTGCCAGAGCACAATTAAATCCTGGCGCAGCGAGCATAGATAATTAATGGTGAGGCTCGTTAGGCGTGACTTCGGTTAATGCCTAGGACTGTGGAAGATCCCAGTCACAGACAATTAGGCTTCATCGTGTAATTAGGATGCTCAGTTGGCAGGAAGGGAGCAAGCAGCTTGCCTGTCTGGGGCAGCAGATGGAGGGAGGGTTGGGCCTTGCTGGGCACGGCAGGCTAGACGCAGGCCAGACCGGCGCAGGAGCCCCGGGAGGAGGTGGCGGCCCAGATGTCCCCATGCTTGAGGCCACACGGACAGCCTGAGCCTGCCCTCCTGCGCCGAGGCCGGCGGGCTTTCTTCTCAGGGAAGCAACTTTAGAAGCCAGGGCGGGAGGCTTTGTATGAAGTCTGAGTTATAATAACAGAAAATTAATTAGTGAAACACTTACATTGCCTTTACGTTCTGAATAGGTGACACATTCTCAGGTTTCTAACATCAAAACAGACAAAAAGACAGAATCTGGAATCTTTTCCCGTCTGACACTCTTATGCTTGTATGTTCTTCCCCAGCTTCTTACTTTTTAGAAACCTAAATGTAAACGGTATTCAAAATCATAAATACATATGCCAATTTCCCAGATCAAATGTAATTAATATGCATCACGATCTTATACCAAGAAAGTCTTTTTAACAAAAGCCATGAACAACACCAATGACAATAATGAAGGGAGCTGAGATGAAGGTGTCTCTGGCTTAGACAGCAGCGAGGGCTTCACAGGTCCCCAAGTCCCTTCAAACTCCCTGTTGGTGACTACAGCAAATACAGACAGCTTTAATGGTGTCACACACGTTTCAATTAGATGCTATGCACAAATAATTAAATAATTTAGACCTTACAAATGGTAGCGATCGCAGTGTCCTCTCTATGAAAGTGGAAGTACTGGGGGGGTGGATTGGTACGATGGGGGTGGGGTCCCCCGTCTGCCCAAACTCACTGGAGGTACGCAGCAGGACTGAGCCCCAGGTGTGCAACATGGCCTGTGCGTGGTGCTAATGTTCCACTGCCAAGTTACTATTGTACCCAGTGTGTCCTCTCGGGTGAGGGGCTGAGAGAGAGAGAGCCTGCCTGTGCTGGCAGAAGTGGCTGGGAAATCCCTGCCCCTTTCTCTCAATCTTTTTAAAAAAGCTTCTTCGTGTTTTACAACAACTTGGAATTCTGTAGGGTGGATGTATCTCAGTTTTATTTATCTAATTGTTTATTTAGTGACGGAGTTAAAGCCAGAACCTTTATTTATTTATTTATTTTTTATCTGGAAGAACTGGGCATTGAACTCAGACCTTTGTGCTTGCCAGGGAAGCGCTTATTCTACTGAGCCATCTCCCTGGCCCCCTAAAGCCAGAACTTTGCTCACGGCTCGGCAAGTGCTTACCACCAAGCCATCTTCCATGGTCTTTTTTTAAAAAAAAAACCTTTGAGACAGATTTTGCTGATTTCCCCAGGCTATCCACAGATTCACAGCCCCCTACCTCACCCTCCTGAGTTGCTGGGCTTGCAGAGCTGAGGCCCAGGCTTATCTCAGTTTCTTTAGCCAGCACCTATTAGTGGGCTTTTCTGTCTTCAGCTATTATAAAAAACGCCCAGAGGACTTACACTGAATGAGCCACGCAGGGGTCTGCCCTCAGGCTGCATGTGACTCTTTCATGAGGCATGTGTGTCAGGGTGCAGGACAAATCCTGCTCCATGAGTCCAGGTCTCAGTTCAGAGGGCCGAGGCTACCAGGATGGCCAAGGTCCTGGGCTCTGCTTGTAGGGAGGAGAAAGAAAGTCCAGGGCATACAAGTCCTTCGGTCAGCCGATGGCAAAAGTCACATGGGCTGCTCTGTTCCTCTGCTCTGGGTGCTCATTTTAGCCACTTTCCATCCCTGGAAAAAAAAAAAAAATACTCAACATATACAGTGTAAGCAGGGGAGGTTTCCCTTGGTGCGTGGCTTTGGCCCATGGCAGCGAGGAGAGTGGAGGGGCAAGGGGGTGGGAATGCAGCTCCTGGCTGTGCCCCCAGGGGCCACCTCCACCAGGCCCCTGCTCCTAGCAGCACACCGGGCCGCTCACCTCCATGGGACAAACCACTGGTGAGCACAGTGACCCCAGGATCCACCCACCTTCCACACCCAGGAGAGTCTGGGGGACATTTTAGAGCTAAGCCGTCAGAGCCACAGCTGGCTGCTGGGAGAAGCATTTCCAGATAGAGCAGCCCACAAAGAAAGGGGGAGACAGCCAGGAAGAGCAGCAGTTGGCATTAGGAAGATCCTGGGATCTGGGTGCACTGGATCAAAGGAGAGACACTGGAAAAGGAGGAATCCTTGATAAAATCCGCTTGAGACACAAAAAGAAATCTCTCAAAGCATGGCCCAAATAAAAGGCATAAAGGTTTGGAAACATTGGCCAGATTCTCCTTGCTGGGTCTTACAAAACAAAGTTGAAGGAAACACATGAAAATAATAAGCGTCAGGGTGGCCGTGAAGACACTGGAGCCTTGTGCACTGTTAGTGAGGCTGTAAATGGTGTGGTTGTTATGGGAACGATCATGAAGGGACTTCTTAAGGGAGGCTGGCTGCGGTGGCTTGAACAAGTGCCCCCCTGAAATGGGTGTGGAGGCTGCTTGGCAGTGTTCAAAGGGGGTGCTTGGGGGTATGTGGCAGAGCCAGGAGGGTGGAACCCTCGCAGGCGACTTTAGTGCCCTTAGGAAAGAGGCTTCAGGGAGCTGCCTGGCCGCTGCTTCTCCACTGCCCCCGGAGGAGCCAGTGGTGACTCCTTTGCTCACCTGTGGATGTGGCAAAAGCCAGCGCTGCAGACACAGGGAGCAGGTCCCAGCCTGCGAGCATCTTGACCTTGCACTTCCCAGCCTCGAGACCTGCCCAGGTCTGTTTTGTTATAGCAGCACAAATGGACTAAGACACCAGCGACCCCGATTCTGGAGCTATATGCAAAGGATTTGCAAGCAGGGACTCAGGCAGATGCTGTGTCCCGGCACGCATGGCAACATTATTCACAAGAGTCAAAAGGCGTAAACGAGACAGCTGTCCACTGACAGGTAAATGGACGAATCTAGTGGACGCACGTGATGGAATTATCAGTGTGTGGGGCCACTGGAACAGGCTGTCCTAGACGCAATGCCTACAGATAAGAGAAATGTACTTCTTATAGTCCTGCAGGCTGGGACATCTAAGGCTGAGGGGCCAGCATGTCTGGTGGCTGCAGATGGCTCACTTCCTGCTGTGTCCCTGTGGCCTACTGAAGGACTGAGGGTCTCATTGGGGCCTCCTTTTTAAGGCACTAATCCCACACATCAGGGCTGCACCCTCACAACCTGATTGGCTGCTGCGAGATGCTATCACACTGGCTGTTGGGTTTCAACATCAGAATCTTTCCCAGCACTCTGGGAGGCTGAGGCAGGAGAATCACATGTTGGAGCCCACCTTGGGCAATTTAGCAAGGCCTTTTCTTTAAATAAAAAGATAAAGAAGGGCTGAGGAAGTGGCCCAAAGCAAATCCCCTTGGATTCTCAGTCTCCAAAGGTTAGCACATAGTGTTTTATTTAAAACATGGTTTACTGGGTCTGATACGTAGTAAACATCCGAAAGGGATCTCGAGGGAATGCAGACATGCAGACGCAGTGAAAATATTGGCCTCAAGAAGAAGGAAAGGCTGTCACATGCTATGACACGAATGACCTTTGAGGACATTATGCTAAGGGGAAAAAGACTTACTGCACAAAGAACAGAACTGTGTGGCTCCACTGGTACGCAGTCCTCAGGGGAGTCAGAGAGAGGAGAGCAGAGAGCAGAGTGGGGTTTCCGGGGCAGGCCAGGGTTTATTGGTCAGGGCGTGGCTACTTAAAGGGCACAGCATTTCAGTTTTGCAAGATGAGAATGTTCTTGAGATCTAGTTCGTGACAAAAACAATGTATGTTTAATGCCACTGAATTGTGCTCTTAAAAATGATAAAGATGGTAAGTGTTGTGTCACACTTTTCCACCATCATTTTAAAATCTGTTACAAAACAAAGAAAGCTTGCACATCCTTCAAAAGTGGATGTTCTGTAACTCGGTTCACTTCCTAGCCAAGGTCAGGGAATCTGTATAACCAGTCGAGCACTAGTAGTTCAAGGTCAAGTCACCTCTATCAGTACACAACTGAAAATAAGTCCAAAATCCTGAAGCAGAGGGCTGGCTAAGGGATTCTGCTATCCCACTCCAGGGAATGTTCTGCCGACATCTAAAACAGGGCTCAGGGAAGGTGCCCACGAAGGTCTTACAATCTGGGGGTTCGAGTGATCGTCAAGGAAAATAGATATCAGAATCGTACGCCATGAGATTGCAGTTATGTCAAACCCAAGATCACATTCTCTGTACACACACACACACACACACACTCACAATCACAAGGGAATATTATGCATAAGAAAGGAGATTTTTTTCCCCCTTTCCTTTTAGATTCTCAGCTCCCAAAAGTTAGTACATACTGTTTAATTTTATAAAACACAGTCTATATATATAGCATAGGCTGGTCTCAAACTCTTAGACTCAGGTGCTTCTCTTGCCTCAGCCTCCTGAGTAGCTCTACGTACAGATGTGTTATGGTTTGTGTCTAGTTGTCCCCTCAAAGCCTCATGCAGTCATAGGGTGGGGACTTCCAGAGTTTGAGATTAATTCATGATCAAGGCTGGGATTATGGGTCTTAGTACCTGGGTGTGGTATGAGGGCTACACCCAGCCTGGGGCAGATGAGGAGGAGAGAGATTTGCTCTGTGGAGCCATTGTTGCTGCAACTCCTCCATTTTGCTCTCTCTGCTCTCTGCTGCCACCATGAAAGGTTGTTCTCAGCCATGTGCCACTCTGCTTGGAGCGAGCTGAGCGTGGACTGAAACCTGTGAGCTAAATAAACCTCTCCTTCCTTCATTTTGGGTGTCAGGTATTTGTCCCAGCAATGAGAGAAGAGTAATCAAGACAAGACACATGTCGCTGGACTCAGTGCATATAACGCACGTATCATAAAATACTTGTTTTGGGGTAAACAACCTGCTATATCCAGACAATGGAATGTTACTCAGCACTACGAAGCTGTGCATCAGCACGGAAGCTCAGCTACATGTTACTAGGGGAAGAAGCCGATCTGAGGGGCCAGGGAGATGGCTCCGTAGAAGAAGCACTTGCCTGGCAAGCTCAAAGGCCTGAGTTCAATCCTCGGTTCTGCAAAAAAAAAGAAGCCAACCTGGAAAGCTCCATCCCATAAGATGCTGAGATGCTGACTCCGTCACGTTCTGGGATCAGGGAGCCTGGAGACAGTGAACAGCTCAGTGGGGAAGGAAGACTGCACTGGGCGAGCTCAGGGCATCTTTAGGAAGTGGACGCATTCTGCCTGTCATGCGTAGGCTGCATGTCCTTATGTCTTTAGCGAAATCCGTCGTGTATGTGACACAATGAACCTGCAGAACATGATTTTGTAATGTGGGCACGGACTTTCAGTTCATGAAGGGGTGACAGTGACCAACAGCAAGAAGTGAACCACTGAACTGAACATGGCAGAGTGCTGAGTGTAGTGGCCCAAGTCTACCATCCCAGCACTTGGGAGGCTGAGGCAGGAGGATCACTGTGAGTTTGAGGGCAGCCTGAGCTACATAATTGAGTTCAAGGCCCTGTATCAAAAAAAAAATAAGTAAAAAGGGTAAAATTCATGTTATGTATATTTTACCCCAAGTTTTAAACTGCTAGAAGTCCGAAGTGACCTTTAGGACGTGACATATAACAATATTGATTCATCGAGTGTTTGGAATGGGCAACGCCAGCGCAAGACATTAACGGGAAATCTTTTTTTTTTTTTTTTTTTTTTTAAACGGGAAATCTTGAAGCCTCAGGAGGGGATCGTTCTGGGTCCATGGAACTCTCTGTACTTTCTGCTAAATTTTTGTGTAAACCTAAAATCGTACTCAAAAATAAAGTTTATTAGTTTTTTAAATCCTCCTTTTGTGTTTTGCTAAGAGCAAAGCCTGGGTCGTGTCAGCAGCTGTCTTGTGGCCAACAAGCCTCAGGCTGTGTGCTTCCCGATGGGCCTGGGCAGGCTCTTGTGTGGGAGAGGGGGGACAGCTCTGAATCATTCCCAGGGTCACAGAAGCGACAGCACTCAGCCAGGGCTTGAGAGCAGATGTTTGTTATTCTGGAGGGACCCTGAGCTCTCCAGGGACATTGTCACCCCACAGGGGTCCCAGCCTTGAGCTCAGCCACCCCTCTGTGAAATGAAGAATCTTCATTTATCCCGCAGCCCTGCCATCTCTTCCTGGGTCTGTGCTGTGCGTGGCAGGGAGAGGCAGAGGCCTGGAGGCCACCTGCACCCAGGACAGGTGCCGGGATTTACACAGTGTCAGGGCCCTGCTCCCCCTCCCCCCCCCCGGAGACTGGGCTTTAAGACCACTGATTGGGCCTCTGAAATTTCCAGGTGCTGAAGTGACCTTGAGCCCTGGCCTGGAGAGATCCTGTACCTCAGGCCCTGAGAGTGAGCCTCCTTCTTTCCTGCTTTGTATTTATTGTTTTTAAATAGTTGACAGCTGTGTAAGTAATGTCTTCACTGCTTTAAATAACTCACAGTTGCTTTAAATGATCACCTTTGGTGTTTCGGGTACTTCAGATCGATGTCTGTGTAGAACCTCAAGATTGCAGATCTGGACCAAGAGAAGGCAGGGAAGATTACCTACACCACACTGCTGGGAAATGCAGCTGTGGGTATTCGGAAGTAGACTCTCAGGTAGTTTTTGCTACAAGTTTTTTTTTTTACCCATTTATTAAACCCTTGTTAGCCACCACTGGGTGCGCCAGGTACTACTCTGGGTACTTGGTTCCCAACCTCAAAAAGCTGAAACTGAGCACACACGCACACACACACACACACACACACAAGCGTGAGCATGCACAACACAGACACACACGTGCACTGCCAAAGTGTGTTCTGGTTTCCGCTGGCAATGAACCCACATCTTGGGTCCCCACTGCACCCTAAGGCCCTGCGAGCACTTTGCTGCACGGTTCCGCACCATTTCTCCAGATCTTGCCCTCTTCTGAAGGACGCCGTCCGGCGACCGTGCCCCGGCTTGCTCAGCCGCGCTGCTGAGGGGCGCAGGAGACTCCAGCAGAAGCCTTCGCCACTGGGTTTGTGTGCACATTCCTCATCACTTCCCTTTTTATCAAGTTTTCCTATTGTGGTAGAATTTATATAACAGCCAAGTTACTTTTCTTTTTTTACAGTGGTACCTGGTACTGGACCTAGGCCCACAAGCTGAGCTTTTCTATTTATTTATTTATTATTTATTTCAGTACAGGGTGTACAGGGTAGATCGGACTCGTAGTGATCCTCCTGTTTGCAACCTCCCAAGAGCTGGGATTACAGGCACGCACCACGCCCAGTCCCAGCCACTGTCTCAGTGCACCCCGGACGGGGCAGGCAGGCACGCTGGGGTTGGAACCCCGGTCCCTGCATTCTGCCTAAGCAGGCATTTTAGTCCATGCATTGTCAGGCCGGCCCTTGTTCTGCCATTTGTGCACATCTAACTTGTCATTCTGTGGGTATTTCTTGTGAGTGTGTGTGTGTGTGTGTGTGTGTGTGTGTGTGTGTGTGTTACTGGGGATTGAACACTGGGGCCTTCACACTGAGCTACATCCCTAGCCCTTTTTATTTATGTATTCATTTTATTTTGAGACAAGGTTTTGCCAAGTTCCCTAGGCAAGATTTGAACTTGGAGTCCTGCTGCCTCCGCCTCTGGAGGAGTTGGGGTTGCAGGCATGTTCCACCACTTCTGTCTGGCCTTCCTTAACTTAAATACCATGCTAGTGGTGTTGCTGGAAGCTTTGCTACTTACTGTCTAATTCTCCCATTCTCTGGGAGAGCTTCTCTTTCCCGGCACCCCTGCCAGCACGGGGCCTTAGATGCTTTTCACAAATACTGTTTGATACAACTTTAAATTTACAGAAAGCTGGCAAGAGTAGTACACAAGCCGGGCGTGGTGGCGCATGCCTGTAATCCCAGCACTTGGGAGGCTGAGGCAGGAGGATTGTTGTGAGTTCGAGACCAGCCTGAGCTACAAAGTGAGCTTAAAGCCAGCCTGAACTGCATAGCGAGACCCTGTCTCAAAAAGACAAAAAAAAAAAAAAAAAAAAAAAAAAAAAAAAAAAAAAAAAAAAAAAAAAAA
>PVKA01033203.1:0-12314 GCA_004027165.1 Ctenomys sociabilis | reverse complement strand
TGCCTGGTAAGCTCTTTATTTATTTATTTATTTATTATTGCCTGGCAAGCTCTTACACAACCCAGCACATTTAGCCTTGACACAATACTGCTATCTCCTATCCACATTCAAACTTCACTAAGTATTCCCAGAAATTCTTTTCCTCCAGCTGGCACCCAAACGCAGGAGCACTTAGTGGATAAGTCTCTTTTAATCGGAGACGTCATAAATCTTTATGTCTTTGCCAACTTGAAAGACCTCTCACGGTATCTGGTTGTTATTTTCATGTCACTTTCTGGCGCAGCTCAGGATTCCTCCCATGGTCTGAACTGCTCATGTCTCTCTTAAAGCTGCCTGTGTCCTTGGTGCCGCCTTCACTCTAGAATTGATCCCAGCACTTCAGAACTCAACCCTTGACCTCGCACTTCAGGCTCTGGCCAGGGAGAGGGGGGCCTGCTGCCTGGGCCCTGTCCCCTCAGATCAGCCTCTTGATCAGTCTCCTGGCCCGTGTTTTGAAATAGCACAGTTGTCTGCCCGGAGCAAGGACAACCCGTCTGTGCTTCCCAACTGTGCAGAGTACAAACGTGTGATTCCTGTTTGCGTCTGTCCGAGTTTCCTGCAGGATCTGACACAGCCGGGCTCGGCTTCCAAGCGGCCACCTGCTGAGTGTCAGCAGCAGTCAGCGGCCCCCAGGGTTGCTATTGATCAACGCCTGATCTAGCTTGGTCCTGTTTTCCCAGCCTGACTCCTGTCCCAGGAAACAGGGCCGTGCACCAAGGAAGCTCCCAGGCTGCTTCAGCAGGACCCAGCTTACCGGTTCACAGGCAGGAGCCCCTGTAATGTGAAGGAACACGATTCTTCTGCGGGAAAGAGGGCAAAAAGCAGGCTTTTGCAGCCTCAAAACTACTACCACCAGGGAAGGCTACATTGATTGTTTAGGGTTGTTATTTTAGATTTTTATTAAAACAGTTACCGCTCCCCATGGAGTCATAAAAAAGCAAATGTAAAAAAAAAAAGGCTTTAGTATTTTTTTGTTTTTTATTTAATTGCTATTTTTATAAACATGAGGTATTTTGAAGTGCTATAAATGCAGCACTAAATATCTACATTTTGAAGAAATTCAACACAGAACTTTGCATTTCCCAGTTCAATGCACCAAACATGAATAACTACATTAAGGTGGTGGGGGGACAAAAACAGGCTAGGAAAGCAGCACGTGTATAGTAAATTTCTTTACAAAAGTTTCTTAGTTCAAAAAGTGATAAAGTAATATCTACCCAAAACTTTCACAACTCATTTTCATACGAAAATAAAAGGATCAAATGTAGTTATATATCAGCTCATCCTAAAGTATACAGGCAGTGTAGGAATTAGTACAGTATGGAACCAGGATTAACAACAGATTCATATACAAACCATGCCCCTCAAACACCGAGGTGTCATTACGGCACTCACGAGAGCTGGGCCACGGCCACCCCCTCACCAGGTCAAGGCGGTGTCCACGGTATTTACACAGACATCCCAGGGCCCACGTGGCTGGAATTTAAGTACCATTGTAAAAAGGAGAGAAACCTGTGATGGTAGTCCCAGACCACTGCTTCACCGGTCATGATATCACAGCTGCCATGGGATGGGCAACAGAGACCCAGAGCCACCCAGGGAGAGCTCCTGGACATCCCATAGAACCCCAGTTCCTACCCCCACTCAGATCCAAACATGAAAGGAGGCCAATTGGAGAAAGTAAACCAACATTCTTAATGTCACACATGTTCAAAAATAAAAATCCAAATGTGCAAAACGTGGCAATGAGCGTCCACCTGCCGCCCCGCAAGTTGAGGGATGCCCAGCAAGTCCTGGCGAGCTCCACGCTTCGGAGCGGCTGCCACCGCGGGGCCAGCAAGGCCTCCTTCTCCAGCAGCAGCTGCTGCTGTGCGGGCTTCTGGAGAATGACCGCGTAGGCAGGCCGGTCGCTGCGCACGAGCTCGGCACAGGATCCCTGGGTTTCAGGAAGCCGGAGCGCAGGTCGTTGCAGCCCGGATGTTGTGGTTGCGCCTGCGCCCAGCGTCCTCCGATTGGGCGTGGCAGGGGCTGGGCCCTTGAGGGGCTGCAGCCTGACTGCTGGAAGGGGTCAGCCAGGAGAATGCCACGCTTTAGTATTGAGGCCTCTTTTGCACCCCATCTTTGCTTGGTCTTATATTTTTCTAATGAGGGTAAACAAACACATACAGTGTAGAAATAGGATCATCAATCCGCAGATCATTACACTCATTTCCGATCTCATCCGCAGCCCCAATCCTACCCCTCTGCTTAGGTTATTAAGGAATGAACTTCCGGCAGCATTTTCTTTACTCTATAGACACTTCAAGTCTACAGACACAAGTTTCTTTTGTTTTTCTTTGCTGTTTTACAGTACAGGGGACTGAAGCTGGGGCTTTCACCCTGAGCTTGGGCCCTGGCTCCCCACCCCCATTTTTTGCCAGGCTCTCACTAAATTGCTAAATTGTCCAGGCTGGGCTGGAACTTGCGGTTCTTCGGCTCACCTCCACCCCCATCCACCACCCCCCACCCCCGAGTGCTAGGATTACCAGGCAGGAAATGTCTTTTGTTTCTGGCATCCTATCAATTTCATATCACACCTAAAGAAAGAATGGTTTCTTAGTTTCATAGAAAGACCTATGTCTTGTTCACTGCTCTCATTTTTCTGGTTTGGTCAAACCAGGATCCAAACAAGGCCTATGCCTTGCATTCTGCTGCTCTGTGCTGTGATCTGAATGTGTTCCCCAAATTTCAACTATTGGAAAACACGTCTTCCGACCGACGATGTTTGAAAATGGAAACTTTAGGAGCTAGCTAAAGGATGGTCATGAATGGGATTTATGACTTTATACAGGGCCACAAAGGACTAACATCTGTCCCTTTTACCCTTCTGCCTTCTATGATGTGAGGTCCACCCTGGAAGCCAGTTCATGGGTCCTTCGCCAGATCCAGAAGCTGGAGGCGCCTTGATCTTGACTTTCCAGACTCCACAACTGTAAGAAGATACATTTATATTATTTATAAGTTCCCCAGTCTCAGGTATTTCATTATAGCAGCACAAACAGACTGAGACAGCCCATCTGTTAATCTCTTAGACCACAGGCTATCCAGCCTTCAATTTGATCCTTGAGATGTATTGGTCGTAGAAAGTAGGTCACCTGTCCTGTAGAGTTTTTTGCATTGTGGTGATTCTGTTTTTCTTCTTTTATTTTTTTTTTAATCAATCAGTATTAAAACATTTCACGAGGGAGATTCAGCCCCCAGTCTACACGCTGGCTCAGCATCGTGATGCTGTTTTTATAATGTTTAGCATTCCTCTGTTCCCTGTAGTTTCTATAAACTAGTAGTTAAACCAGGAGTATTTGATAATCCATAGAAAGATGTTAGTGTCTTTTTTTTTTTTTTGGTGGAACCAGGGATTGAACTCAGGCCCTTGTGCTTGCCAGGGAAGCACTTATTCCACTGAGCCATCTTCCCGGCCCGAAAGATGTTAGAGAAGAACCTTTCACAGTAAATGTGAATTTCCCCTAAAAAGGACTTGGGGAGAAACCAAATGTGATCAGAGATCAGGACAATAGGGACAAGAACGAACAGACTCAGAGCTGTGCCTGGCCCATGGGGTGAGCGGCTGGGGGTGGGTCACAGAGTTCTGTGCTCTTAGTGGGGAAGGGTGGGTGACAGAGACTAAGGTACAACGTCCTCAGTTAGGTGTGAGGCCTGGGGGAGTGGAATCTCCTGGCAGGGCTTAGGCTCAGCCCAGCTGCTCCAAAATTGGATCAGAGGCAGCTGGTCCTGGGGTGAGCCCCAGCTCCCTGTACCGTCATGTTAGACCCTGGAACAGGGCGCCGGGGAGGGAGCGCTGGGATACTGACCTGGTTTGCAGGTTTCCCTGCCTGCTGGTCATTTCCTGGAAAATGTGTCCCCACATCTCCAGCGAATGTCAGCTCCTACTTTCAGTCACGCGGGAGATGGTGGCTGCTGCCCTCCCAGAGTAGATGTCACAACTCCTAAAAATCATATTAAAAAGTTCTTTCTTCTTTTTCCTGCCTTTTACCCCCCTTTTCCCTCCCTCCTCCTCTTTCTCTGCTTTGTTGTTTTTTTCTTTCCCCCTTCAATGATCAACTTAGTCACTTCTCAGTGCACTAGGGGGAGCTGCTACCTAACAGAACCCACAGCGTCTTGAAGAGCAACCCTCTGACCTGCATCCCTAGGGGAGAAGCGGGTGAATAGCAGAGCCGTAAATGGCAGGAACTACCTCTGTCCAGCTGGCCCTGACCCTCAAAATACAAGGAACCGGTTGGGGCACCTGGGATGGACCCCGGGTGTGGGCGACCTCCTTCCTCTCTCCCAGCCTGGTGTCTTTGGGCCAGTGGTTAGGCACGGGCGCTTAACCCTGCCCCTGCCCCCTCACTGCTGTGTAAACCCTTGCAGATTTCCCAGCTCTCTTGAGTGCACAAGGCAGACGGTCCATCCTGTGCTCTCAGTGCAGAACCTGGGGGACAATAAACATGCAGTAGTATCATTTACCAGATGAGGCTGGGTCCCCACATCTGTGCTTCCTTCTCAGTCAAGGGCCTGTGACACATTTCTCTATGCTTAGAGCCTGTGAGGCATCCTTGGCATGGGGCTCTCTTTCTGCTGTGTTGATGCTTGTATTTGCCCCAGTACAAGAACTTCCCTGGACTGCCGGCGACACAGACCTGACTGATCCCTGCTGGGTGGCTCTGAGGCGGTTCTGGACAGAGGTCTGCCTCAGCCGCTTCACCCAGCATCTTTCTGGCAGCTCCCCAGGACCCCTTGTGTAGCCTTTGGTGCCGCAGCAGCGGGGGGGAGGAGGGGAGCAGGTTCATGCGGCCCAGCGTGTGAGCATGTACAGGTCTCAACCTTTGCTCTCAGGAGAACCGGCTTTTCCAGGCAGGCTTGCAGGGTAAGGGGGTCTTTGTGAGCTCCTGTGCATGCTGCGGAGTGGGCGAGAACACAGCAGTGACATCCAGCAGCCTGGAGCCTGGCCCTGACCTCTTGAGTAAGCCAAGAGGACCCGGTGGGCTGTGCAGCTGCAGATCACAGCAGATGGGTTCTGGGTGTTCTTGCTAAGACAGGAGGGACTGGAACTCAGGTGGCCTCTGCCGAGCCTCCAGAGGCGCCTCCTCTCTGATCTCTGGTACGGCTGGACCTACGGAGCCCTTTGTCATCCCCGCCGGCCCTGGCCAAGAAACCGTGAAAGAAAGAGCCTGTGCTCCTGGTGTCTTCCCTGGAGCCCTGAGTAGCTCTGTGGTAGGATCTGAGCCCCCCCCCCCCCCAGAGCTGCTGGCCCTTCCTGGAGCTGGCTTGAAGACCCTCACCCTGCTCAGCTGGGCTGACAAAGCTCAGCAGGCAGGGAGAGTGTGTGTACGCTAGGAACATAAACTTTACCACCACACAAGGTTAAAGATAGGAAAAAGTCAAGGAAATGAAGAGTATGAAGGAAGGACTCAGAGGTGTGGGAGACGGAAGTGGAAGGAGAGAATACAGCAATTTGGGAAAAATAAGAACAGAATTATGTCTTAGAGGAAAGATGTAAATCATAAAGTTAAAAGAGCATAAGGAACCTCGAGCACAATAAAGTAAATGATTCTACAATTAGACGTATTGTAGAAATTTCACAGCCCTAAAGTGACAGATCTTAAAAGCTCAAAGATAAAAGACAATTGTCTACAGCGGAACAATAGACTCAGCCACAGAAGTAGGTAATGGAATATTTTATAATATTATAAATATAAATTTAATGATATTTTGAAGCTCTGGGGGATGTATTTATCATTCAGCATAATGAGGGAAACATAAAACCTGAGAGATTTATTATCAGCCCATGTTAAGGGTAAGGATGAGCTACAGGAAAAGAAAATTGGGCCAAGAGGAAGGAATGAAGTATTTGAAGGAATCTTGATCAAATAAATTGGTAATCATGAAAAACATCATGCAAACATTCTCTAGCGAAAACAACCACCATAAAAATGATTGATTTCAGGAAATTTAAAGATAGAAACAACGATACCCTGTAAGATGGGAACCTAGAATTTGAGGTAAGACTACATAAAGTCCTTTTATTATTGGACATAAAAGAGAAACCTTGATTAACTCCAGCTTCATTCAATCAGGTGGGTTGGAATTTTAAGGGTAGCTGTCAAGGGAGAAAGTCAGAGTGACTCATGGCTTACCAGCAGTGGCAATAGCCAATAAAGACAAACTGACCAACGCATATGAGACATCAGGAATATGAAATGGAGGAGTAGATAGGAAACTTAAAAGGTCAGGCATGGATCCAAGTCATCATCAATCACAATAAAGGTAAATGAATTAAATTTGTCATTTAAAAGGAAGGCTTGTCAGACCAGATTGCAGAAAAACCTATTGTTTGGTGGTAATAAGAACTCAGACTTTTACCATACTCACAAACTTAGACCCTCTGTCCAACATGTTTGACGTTTGTCATGAGAGTTTTTTTTTAACTTTTTAAATTGTTTTCATCATTTTCCAACAGTCAGATATGATTACCCTTTGTTCATAAATGGCAACACTAAAGCTCAGATAAATTATACACACTCCAGATTCCTTGGTTAATACGTGCTGGGGATAGGATTCTAGCCCCGGCCTGTCCAATCTGAATTTGGTTCTCTTGAAAGCCCTGCTCCTGTGCCCTCTTGCTTTGTCTCTGTTCAAGTTTCTTCCTAGGGTCCCTTAGTTACAGTCATCCATTGTCACCTGCTTTTGGAACAGATGCTCATTCTGGCCACGGGTCTGTGTAATCCTATTTACCCATGCAACATTATCTTATTTGTCACTGCATATTTTTATATTGGGCTCATTTCTCTTCTTGATTTTAAAAACCATATTGTTATGCCCATTTTCACATGTTAACTTTAAAATACTTATGCCTGAATTTCAAAATACAGACCTTTATTAGTATTGTGTCTGATCTGTTCAGTACTGGCACTGCCTCTTGTTTTCCTCAGTCAGCATTTTCAAAACCCACATTTGCTCCCAGAGATTCTGCAGCAGCTTTCTGAGGAGATTGCTCAGTTTGCAGTAGATCTAGATCATGCTGCTATGTCTATTTCTTTCTGAGGCTTGGGACTCTCATCAATTTATGTTGTTTCGTATTGGCCACAACTTTGAAAACACTATCAAGTAATGACAGTGGTTACGGCAGACCCCGTACACTGCCTACCCTCACTTCCAACTTGTTTTCCTAAGGAATCACTCAACTCTACTTCTTAGCTGAGCATTCTCTGCATCTGCAAGGGCCCATGTGTCTGAGCTCGGGTCAGTCAGGTATCAGGAGGGGCACCACGGGGGACTTCTAGAAGGTCTCTCTGCAGACTTCCCTCTGCTGCTGGCTGGGAAGCGCTGGATCCAGCTGTACCCTCCGGCAAACAGAATAATGGTACTCAGGGTGAACACGTCCCAGTTCTCAGATCCTCTAATGTGTTGGTTACGTGGCAAAACACAACTCTGAAGATGTGATTGAGTAAAAGGCCTGGAGATGGGGATTATCAGAGTGAGCCCAGTGTAACTGCAAGGTCCTCTCAGAGAGGGAGGAAGGCAGGAGAGTTGGAGAGAAGATACGAGGTGGGAATGGAAGTCGGGACGGCAATGCAGCTTCCTGAGGCTGGGAAGAGACGAGGAGACGGATTCTCCCTGGAGCTTCCAGAAGGAAAGCAGCCTGGCTGACATCTTGGTTTTAGCCCAGTGAGATCCTGCAGAACTGTAAGATGACAAATTTTTATTAATTTAAATGACCAAGTCTGTAGCATTTGTTATAGCAGCAAATAGAAAAGTAATACAGATCTAAGGAACACTAGCACTAGATTGGTGAAAAGAATGTGGGGAACAAAAATTGGTTCTTGAGGAATAGTGGACGTGGTCTTAGGTTTTTCTACCTCTGGAGGTACTTGGCCAGGATTTCCTATACTTGAAAGTCAGACGTTCCTTTTCAGTGTTTGTTAATTCATACACCTATTGCCTGATACAATGATAAAGACCAGTGCATTTTCATCTTTTTTTTTGGTGGAACCAGGGATTGAACTCAGGCCCTTGCACTTGCCAGACAAGCGCTTATTCTAGTGAGCTATCTCCTCAGCCCATTTTCATCCTGAATTCCTCCAGCTTTGCACTGTAAAAAGTAATAGGAACACACAAGTAAGCTGAGATGCTTTTTCTTGCATAAAAGCAATGATTTTATATTTTTAATTTTTTGAGTATTAAAAAGAAAGAACTGAATTTTTTGAATGCTTTTGGAGTATTTCTTGAGTTAACCTTACATTTTTCTTGTATGAATTTATATAATACTTGATAGATTCTATTTATATATTTCTATTCTTGGGATACATCCTACTTGGCTATGTCATATTATTCTTTTAACATACAACTAAATCCTAACTACTAAGAAATAGACCTAATTTGCTCAAAAATCAGGGCTCTATAACCAGGGGAGAAGGGCAAAATAAACAAAGCTTTGCCTGTGGTCAACACCAACCTATATTTTTGCTGTGTATATTTCAGATACAATCTAAACTTATGTTGATTTTATGAAATAAATTGAGCCATTTGTATATTTTTCTGTGTTCCAAAGTGGTGTACATGTTTGTTGGGATTCTTGGTTCCTTGACCATTTGAAAGAATTCATGGATTAAAAACATCTGACACCCAAACCGATTTGTAGGGAGAAGCTGTCTGTATTCCTCTCAGCTGAGCAAGGAGGGGCTCATGGCCAGGGACACTTCCTTGCCAAAAGATAAGCTGCTCCCGGCCGAGGCATGCTTGTCGCCCTGTGTGGTCCACACTGGGTGTCCCTTGCTCTGCTTAAGCACGTACCTCCCAGGGCCAGGTCGCTCCACTATCATACCTGAGGCCTGCAAGGAGGGTTTTGAAATCCAGTCTGGGTGGAGAGAGGGGAGTGTGTCAGCCAACAGCTTTGCGTCCACTTCTGGGAGGGCCTGCTTGCCAGGGGACACCCCTCTCCAGCACACAGGCTGACCTGTCGTGTCTGCTGCACCCTAAGGGGGTCATCCTATCCAGGGAAGAATGCCTGTGTGTTCCTGGTGACTCCAGCACCACGATGCACCCGCGACTAGACCTCTGGGGATAACAGGAAACGGATACCACCTGCCCTTTCGCATGGTGGCTTTGCCACTTCCACTGGGGGCCATCAACCCATCAGGTTTTATATTTCTTAAGTGTAAAGCACTGAACTTGGAGTCCTGAATTTGAGCATAGGCGTTATCACTGCTGTGTTTGCACATTCATTCATTCATTCCTTCTTCCGATTAACGTGTGCTGCTGACACTAGTAAATGTGAGGTGTTGGGAGCAGCTCGAGAAATGCAGTGGATAATTAAGCAGACAATGTCCCTGCCCTCAGGTTGTGCTACAGTTGCATATGGCTGTAGTGTGACCCCTGAGTTCATGTGCTGGAAGCTTGGTCCCCAATGTGCTCATGTCCTCAAGGTGACACTAAGAGGTGGGGGCTGTAGGAAGACAGTGAGGTCACTGGGCCTGCCACCCCCAGAAGAGACTAGTACAGTTCTCTGGGGCCCTGAGTAGCTCCCATAAGAGAGCCTGTTACAGGTAAGCGGAGCTGAGCCCACCTCTCCCTGGCCTCTCTCTTGCCGTGTGATCTTCCCTGCACTGGCTCTGCCATCTACAATGAGGCTGATACAGGGACGATGGGGGGACGTCTAAATGTGACAGAAAGGAAAGATCAGAGCCCTCAACCTGCTGGAGTCCAGTGTGCTGTGCTCGTGTCCCCCAAAATGGAAGAATTAATTCTAAGGAACAGGGGAGCTTAAGAATAGTAAATATTTATTGAGGGAAACAGCTTCTGTCTAGGGGAGACAAAGGAGGCCCGGAAAGTGGGTTGCTCACAAGCCGCATTCTCAAAGGAAATTTTATGGAGCAAAATCACAAATGCACACAAAATCATGAGGTAGAAAAAAAAAATCATGAGGTAGGTGTAAAGGGGAACCAAACTACGATCAGCCAGTAATATTCCAAGTATAGCCGCTTAGGTAATATTGATCCAATGGCGAAGCAAGTCACCTGGCGAGCGTGCATGGCGAGAACAAGGCCCTTTTCTGGAAAGGATGGGTCCAGGTCTTGGTCCTCCACCCAGGTGAGTGATTTATTTAGAACATCAATTATTTCTGTTTATCCTTGGGAAGTAGGCGTAGTGATTTCATTTTTGTCTTGAGGCCTGGGCTTCAATGAATGCACCTCCACCCACAGTTGTAACATGGCCTCATTTTCTGTACTGACTCCCTTGGAGGCCTATCCCTGTCTGCCTGCCTGTATCTCTGCCTAACTTAGCTTACTACAATAAAGTCTTCACCAGAGGTCAAACCTCTGGGGCTCCAAGATTGGGAATCCCATAATCCTCTTTTCCTGGTATATTTCCCAGCCTCAAGTATTTTGGTATAGCAACAAAAATAAACTAATACACTCTCCCTGGCCTCCTGGGAGTCTGAGCTATAATCTCAGCTCTGAGTTCCCCGTGGGATCAGGCTGAGTCTGTGACTTCCACTGAAGTTATACATCTTCTCGGCTCTTCCTGTGCCTGGCTCGCTCCCCTATCTACTCCTTCATGCTCCAGAGTCACCATCTCAGAGTTGCTTTAGGGGAACCTGACCTAAGATGACCTCTGAGAAGAGCTGGATCTGCAACTGAGACCCAAAGTGAAGAGTAGCTCACCATAGGGTCTGGGTGAGAGGTTGCATCTGAGGAACCAAGACACAGGCAGAGGGAGTGGCACACGCAAAGACCCTGAGGTAGAAGAGACGTGCTAAACACGGGGCTTGAAACTGCATGTGATGCAAAAAGTGGTGAGCAGGCTACTTGTATGAATGCCAGCACAGGTCAAGATTAAAGAGGGAAGGGCTTTGACTGTCACTGTAGTGTGCTTGGGTTTTACCCAGCAGTGGGCAGGGAGCCATGGAAGGATTCTGAACAGAGGGGAGGCGAGACACCGGTGTGGCGATGGTGGCGCTCTCTGCTCTGACCCTGGGAGCCGGGTGTGAGGTAAACCTGATGGAAAGACAGTCCTGCAGCACCCCTGGTCTTTTTATCCCTCTCCTTCCTGGCTACCAAGGAGCAGTGGAGATAGAATCTTTGGGGGTTTCAGACAGGAAGAGATTTAGCTGATTCAGCTCTAAAAAGATCCCTTGGGCAGGAATGCAAGCGAAGGCAGAGGACATCAAGATTAGAGACGGATAGGTCATAGGGGCAGAGTGGGGGCAGCAAGCACCCGGGCACAGAGCAATGCGGGCTTGAACTGGGAAGCCAGTTGCTAAAGGAAATTAGGAGATGGAATGGAAAACACCCAGGAGGCTGGGTAGCACAGTGGAAAGAAATTAGGTACAAAAGTATTATGTGAAGATATAACAATTTTAAAATAATACAAGCCATAGGAAGCAAAGACCTAGGAATAAAACTTGAATTCCTGGCCGTGGCTTCCGCCTCCTTGACACGGGGAGCTTCTCTGCGGCTGGAGCGGGAGCAGGGGCAGGGGCTCACCATGTTCCCTCCCCTTCAGCTCTGGGGGAGCCAGAGAGACTCTCTGCAATGTGTATCATCCCACAAACCAAGCTACTGAAAGCCTGAAATGCTCTGGGTTTGGAAGAAGCAGCTTTCCAGGTAAACCGAGAAGCCAGTGGCTAATTGCAGTCAGAAGCATTAAGTGCCTTCTGAATGGGTGCAGCGGGATTAAATTTGCCACTTAACCAAATTGCTTTCTATTGCTTTGATCGGATGTGATTGCGAGGCGCTAGAGGGGCTGAATGGGGAGAGGAGGCTGACCTGCGTGACTAATGAATGAGCTGCTCCCTTCCCCGCACAGCCTCCACCAGCTGGCACCCAGCGCCCTGCCCCTGTCCTCGAGGTGGAGGGCACCTGTGGTGGAGATTGTGAAGCCGTGAGGGCGGCCACCGTGCGCATTCTCGTCGTGGCCCTGGCATGACCCGTCCCGCCCACGCCCCCAAGTGCTCTAGGCGCTTCACGTACTGATGATGCGGCCAAGAACAAAAGCCCAAAGCCCCTGTGCTTCCCGAGTTAATATCCTAATGGAGACAAAACTCTAAGGAGGATGAGGAAGAGTGGCAGCTGGGCTTGGTGTTCGAGAGAACGCGAAACCAGCAAGGCTAGGGCTGCAGTTTGCCATAAGGTGACCCGCAAGCCCCCAGCAAGCAAGTGACACTGGAGTCCAGATCCAGACGAGGTGGCAAGATGAGCCAGACAGGTACTGGGTTGCTGCATTCCAGGCAAAAAAAG
>PVKA01033202.1:0-24613 GCA_004027165.1 Ctenomys sociabilis | reverse complement strand
TTTTTTTTTTTTTCTCTCTAACAAATTGTTAGCTTCTCCCCACTAGAATGTAACCTTTATGGGGGAGGCGTGCTTTTGTCTGTTTCGTACTCTAGTAGCTAGTATGGTACACATAACATATGTATACAAGGTGATGCTGTGTGTGCACAAGCTTTGATTTTCTCATGGATGAAAGAAATACGTGAATGTAGGAGGGGCCTCTTCTGGGATGAGGAGACAGACAGATCAGACAGACAGCCAGGCAGGCTAACAGAGAGGCAAATCAGGCAAACCACTCGAGCTCTTGTAGAGATGAGCTGGGTGATTTGCATCCACAGTCCCCACAGATTTATTAGAAATGCAGTTTCAGATCTGGTTCCAAACTTACTGAATCAGAAACTACATTTTGACAAGATTTCTAGATTCTTCCAATGCACATTAATGTCTGAGAAACTAACCTGAAATAGCATCAGATGTGTATCAAATGCTGTACCCTGCTGGTTCAATTGCAGAATGGTTCTGGATTTTCACTGCTTGGCCGTCCGAAACTTATTTCTTGTTTTCTCAGGCAAGCTTTTCCAATAAGTAGCTGTGGAGTCTCAGGCCAACTGTTGCATGTTCCTGGGCTTCAGCTTTCCATCTGTGATGCAAAAGAGCTGGACATGAATAATTTCAGCTCCGAGTCTTTGAGTCTCAATGCTGTTTATCAGTTCACATTGACTTTTTTGAGTAGGGAGTTAAAAAACACCAGAATTTCCTTTGGAATCTAGATGAGAGTAAGGACTTGGAAAAATATCCACGAATATCCCTTAAGATGGAAGCCACCACACTCAAACTGTAAGACTATGTATTTATTTCTCTCAGATGTATCTTGTTCTGTTGTAAGGTCCCTCAGAGTATGGGTGCCAGCAGAACCCAATGGCTCTTGATGGAAGCTCTATGTTTAATTGGTAAACCTTTTAGAATTAAAAACCCCAACCCTAGCCAGACATGGTGGCGCATTCCTGTAATCCCAGCACTTGGGAGGCTGAGGCAGGAGGATTGTTGTGAGTTCGAGACCAGCCTGAGCTACAAAGTGAGCTTAAGGCCAGCCTGAACTGCATAGTGAGACCCTGTCCCCAAAAGACAAAAAAAAAAAAAAAAAAAAAAAAAAAAAAAAAAAAAAAAAAAAAAAAAAAAAAAAAAAAAAAAAAAACCAAACCAAAACCCAACTCTTATGAATTAGCTATGTTTTGGGACATAGTTGCTTCATAGGGTATATATCAGACAGAGTAATGATTTATAAGGGATTAATCTAAAATGCAACCAGTAGTCGCAATTGAAAAGGACAACCAGAAAAAGGCTTTGTGTTGTAGAGACTAGAAAATGTAGGCCTTCCCTTGAAAACATTTCCCATGACTGCAGACAAGATCAGTACCATATTTCCATGACCTACAGAACAGATTCCTTGGCCTCATTATTATAATTTTTTTATTTTCTATTTTTTTGTTGTCGGCACATGTTTGTAGCACATACTGATCCCATCCATCATGGGGCACTAGTACATGTGCATAACACATCTTAATTCTTTTTCTTCCCCTCCAGATTACTTACTAGGGACTGAATTGCGTTCCACCCCTCAGATGTATCAGTTGAAGTTGTAATGTGTTGATGTAACATAATTGGAGGTAAGGTATGTAGGGAACAGTTCAAGTGAAATGAATCATTAGGCTCAGACCTTGATATGATGGATCTCGTGAACTTATAATGAGATGAAGGAACCTAGAATGCTCATCCTCTCCCGGTGCACACGGAAGAGGCAGTGCGAGGGCACCACAGGGCAGCACCCCTTACAGGCTGGGAGGACCAACTCCAGCGGCTTTGATCTTGGACTCCAGAACAGGGAGAAATAAATGTCTGTTGCTTAAGCCACTCAGCCTGCACTATTTTGTTATAGGAGCCCAAGGAAGTGATACATAGATCATCTTTCTGAGCTCTTTCTTACTGCTCCCATGCTTCTGTCCTCTTCCTGGAGTTGGTTGTTTCTGTGATTTTGCTCCTTAGTCCTCTGAGGGTGCTTTGATCTCACACACTGATGGCAGGATTGGTGGGCTTTTCCTATGGCGCTGTTCAAATGATGTCTCCTGCAGGGAGTGGTGATGGTTAATTTTGGGTGTCAACTCAAGTGGCTTGAGGGATGCCTAGAAACTGGTAAAACATGATTCTGGCTGGGTATGTAAGGGTGTCTGCAGGGAGAGTCACCTGTGACTCGGAAACTGAGTGGGGAAGGCCCTCCCTGAACATGAGCAGCCCTGTCCAATAGGCGGGAGACCAGAGAGCATGAAAAAGCCAAACACTAAATGCACAAACGAACAAAATACTAGGAGAAACTCATACTGGGCTCTTGCTTCAGAAGGAGTTTTGTTCTGAACTCTTTCTGAAGTCTGTTCTAAACAGAGTTTTGTGTGAGTTTTTGTTCTGCTATCACCTGTGGATACCAGGCTTCAGTTTCTCCAGCCTTTGGATATTGATGAACTTGAATCCATGGGGTGTATTTGGGCCTTTGGCCTTAGACTGGGGCTGTGTATTGTTCTTCCATGTTCTGAGGCTTCTCTCCATCCTCCAGATAGTCCTTCAGCCTTTGTGGTCATATAAGCCAATCCTTATTTGTGCATGTGTGCATGTGTACGTGTATACAAACATTCTATTGGTTCTGCTTCCCTAAAGAACCCTAACTATGGTAGGCAGGAGAGTGTCCTGCCCAAAATTCATCATTACTGGAATATTAGACTGTGGCCCAATCTGGCAGCAGAGTCCAGGATCATTGCCTAGTGTCCTCGTGAGAAGTGGAGAGAGAACAGAGGCCAAGGGCTTGTACACATGAGGCAAGTGCTTAATCACTGAGCCGCACCCTGGCTTCCATAGCAAGGATGTGAAGAGAAAAGGGAAAGGGGAAGAGGAGAGCCAGGTCACCGACCCCTCAAGGGGCACCCCAGGGACTGGGGCGCCTCCTCCTGCCAGCAGCAGCAAACCTAGGATGTGGCTTCTAACTCATGAGCCTTGAAGGACATTCTTGATCCCAACTGTGGCAAGGCCATGGGACTTAGACTCAGAGGGGAGATTGGAGACCGTGTAGTAAGCTCCCTAGTTTCACATTAGGAAACTGAGGGCAAAAGAAATTGTGACTCATTGGCTGTCAGGGCTTATATCTAGATTCCCCCTCCCCCCACAAGGCCTCATGAGTTCGTAGGTGGAACTTCTGGGAGGTGACTGGGTCATGGGTCAGTGATTCATCAGTGTGTTATTCCACGGATGAGTTGAGCTAAATGTCATTGGGAGGTGAAGCCTGGTCAGAACAGGTGGGTCACTGGGTTGTGGCGTGGAAGGGTTATTCTTTCCTCCCCTTTGGACTGCACCTTGCTACCTGACTGCCATGGTGGGTGTCATTTTGCCTCTGCTGTCCCCACGTGTCCACCAGGGGCAGTTGATTATAGATTGAAAGCTCTATGAGCAAAAGGAGGCTGTGCGTGTCAGCTTTTATGTTTTAGCAACAAGAAAGTAATAAGACAGCTGTCCAGCTGAAGTGGAGTAGGCCCTCAGCGGGAGCTACTCGAGTCCTGCCCCTAAGCTGAGATACCTTGCCTCAGTGGCTCCAAACCTATGACACACATGCCATAGTGTGCCGTTGTTATCACTGAAAACCGAAAGATTCGCCATCCCTGACTTACACGGAAACCAGTAAACTGGTGAGGTGTCTGCCTTTGTAGAAAGCAACAAAGCTGAATTCACCTGAGAGAACGAATAGTAGTTAGAACAAGAATAGGGCAAGTTCTAGAAACACAGTAAGAATGTTATTGTTTCTAATTTTATTGTGACTAGTGCATGTTTGCAGGAAGTGATTCTGCTCCTCGGGAAGTTGGTGCATGCATGTAACACACCCTAATATTTTTTCATCCCCCTCCCTCTGTATCCTCTCTTTCTTTTCATCTCTTGTCTTCTTCCCAGTTGCAGAAGACCACTTTCCCTCCTTCTTATCTTTTATTGGTTAATTTCTCTCTCTCTCTTTCTTCTTTTGCAGTACCAGGGATTGAACTCACGACCTTCTGCTTGCCAGGCAATCACTTGTTCTACTGAGCTATCTCCCTGGTCCAGTTAATCTCTTTATGCTTTGGATTTCTCATGTAGAATAAATTATGTGATATTTCAACTTGTGTGCCTGATTTATTTCACTTAATATTATGGGCTCAAGGGGCAATCATTTAACAACAAATGACTCAAATTTATCCTTCTTCATAGCAGAATAGTACTCTGTTGTGTATAAAAACATATTTAAAAATATGTATCCATCTATAGATGGACATATAGACCACTTCTAAGATCTAGTGTTTATGAGTTGTGCTGCTATAAACATGGGTACACATGTATCACTGTAATATCTTGTGTTTAATTCTTCCCCAGCAAGGGAATAGCTAGGTCAGATGGAATATCTACTTTTACTTTTTTGAGAGATCTCCATTCTGGGCTCCACCATGGTTCTACTAGTTTGCATTCCCACCAACAATGTGAAAAGGTTGCTTTTTTCCTGAAACCTTGTCAGTTTGTTACGGTTTAATTTCTGGATGACAGCCATTCTTTCTGGAGTAAGATGGAATCACTATGTTATTTAACTTGAGTTTAATTTAATTTGAAAATGATTTTAATTTTAGAGATGGTGAACTATTTTTTTCATGTATTTATTGGCCACTTGTACTTCTTCTAAGAAGGTTATAAAGATTAAAAAAAAAAAACCCAACAAAAAGAAAGATTCTTTGGAGTTCATGTTGAAGAATGTAACAAAAATTGAGCATAGTCTGGGATTTAGGGATATTTATTTAAGGCATGGTTTGGAGGGTCATCTTATGCTCTAAATTAGTGGTGAAATAGATTTTTAAGGCAGATAGATCAGGTGGAGAGATCTAGAAGAGACACTGGCAAATTAGCAGCTCTCAATTGTGTCTATGATGTATTGGAGAGCTTGACTCCTCCTTGGACCTGAAGTGATTATGATAGATCTTGTTGATCTCCATCCTTGTTAGATAGAAATCTGTAGGAAGGTGCTGTGAATGCAAGTGGCCCAGTTAGCAAGATCACGTGGCTGCTCAAAGGACTGAAGTGCGCAATTCCTGAAGGAAGTAAATGTCAGCAGGAGACTGATGACATTTTCATATAGGCCCTCGTTTTATTTCCTAGTGAAGAACGCTTTGTAAAAAATCTGTGATTGTGACACGGAGTGTTCTTAGTTCTCCAAGGAAGGTTATGCTTCACTCACAAATGAAGAGCTGTGCCTTTAAATGACTTAACGGGACATTTTCAAGCAACTCAGCACTTGGCAGATTTCATTTTGACAAGCAGGAGCAGGTGGGTGCCTCAGGCCTCTCAACCTTGAAGAGATGACCCCAAATGACTCTGTGTTTTCCTAATCACTGCAAGATAAAATAAGGGTTAATAAAAGACTTAGAAAAAGGTGCGTACACTATTCGAGAGAGGGAGGGAAGAAGGTGTGACAGAGAAATGGACAAAGCCAGCATCAGAAAACACAAAATGACATTAAATACCGGTAACAGAGGCGAGGGGTGTCTGGTGTTCGGTGAAATCTCAAGAGAGGAGAGTTTTCTGTTTGACACAAAGGACTTTCACCCAGCACTCGACACATAAGCCTGAATAATTTTGTAACTCCTAGGTGACAGAGCACTTCTGTTTTCTGGGTGAGAAGAAACCTTGCCGAGAAAGTACACCTTCATGAAGGCTCACTCCTTGCCTGAAGCTTGGAAGGCTTTTAGTGCTTGAAAACCGTGTAACTTTCTGAGGTTGTTTCAAATTGTCACCATTTAGACACCACCTTTCCCTTTTTTTTTTTTTGCACCAATCCTATTTTCTTCATTAATGCCCCCTCCTTTTTCTGCTTCATCTAATCTCTGTCCCTGCCAGTGTGGGTAAAGTTTCTGGCACCTGACTTGTTTGCCAGGAAAAAGACAACTGCTGGGAAGTAGCAGCCCTTTCCTGCTTGCTTGGCTGCTTTGGGACCCTACCCTCAGCAGGGGCCTGGGATGCCTGGTGGTCCCTCTGTTCTTGGACAGAGGATGCCCGCCTCTTTTCACCTTTTTAGACTATTGCAAGCTTTAGGATTCTCAAAAAGGTGAGGTCTGCTATTTGCCTATCTTTCTATGGACTGCTTTAGTAGGTTGATCCTTTACATTTTGCACTTGAGAAAACAGAATGGTGGCAGGGTAGAGGGTGCTCAGTTGTGCGGCTTCTTAGGGAGAAGAGCTTGGGAAGAATCTATAATGTTGGGTTGAAACAGGAGTAGACTGCTAGCTGGCTTTTTATTTAACTATAGAAAATTCTATCAGAGTCTTAAAAGACTCTGTTCAGGGATCTCACTGGTTTCATCAAAGTTTTGCAAACCGAGATAAAGTGACTCACACCACTATATATCTACATCACGTTTGTTTTGAAAAATCATGACTTTAATTCAACGTGTGCTGGTCTCTTTCTTTTTTTCACGGCATCACTTTCCATAGCTTCTATGTGTTTAGATATTTTCATGAAATTAAAATTAGCAGTACAGTTGTTTCTCCTTATCCATGGGTCTACATTCTAGGATCCCTGACACACGCATGAAACCTTCCCACCCCCTGTATAAGATGTGTTTTCTTCTATGCACACATACCCATGATAAACCTTTACTCAAAGGGAGCACTGTGTAGTCCTCTTCTGCATTTTTAAATTGTGGCATCACTTGCCTTTCGGGGGCCATTATCAAGCAAAATAAAGGCTACTTGAACCTAAGCACTGTGATACTGCAGGGGCAGTGCATCTGATAGCCGAGACAGCTACTCAGAGACTGAGATGTGGGTCTTTTATATAGTGTGAGTATGCTGACTCACGGGAGAATCCTCCTCCCAGGAGAGACGGAGCAGAGTGGCATGAGATGTCATCATGTTACTCAGTAGGACATGCAACTTAAAATTTAGGAATAGATTATTCCTGGAGCTTTTCCACTTGATATTTTTGAACCATTATCGGCTGTAAGTAAATGAAACTGCAGAAAGGCAGATGGGGGAGGAGCCTTGTGCATTATTTATGCCTGAACCCTCAAAAGACCTCCACCTGACATTGTGGGATGATTTCAAACTCACTGCATCTGCTCTTTCAACCTTTAATTCCAATTTTATTTTGCTTCTCTGTTTCTAAATATATGCATATACATGGACTTTGACAGCTCATTTGGAGGTTCTGGTAGGGGGCACAGCTATTCCTGTATTCTTGACCAAGGAAACAGTCCCCCTCTATTTGGGGTTGTTCTCTAACAGCCTGCAGCTTCAGGAGGGAAACACACTGAGTGGTGAGGGAGGAAGGGGACACCTGCCCAGCCAGCCAGATCATCCGTCAACCCTGATGATCAATGGGGTGACAGATATTGCAACTGGATCCCCTCATAACCATATGCATATATATGTAAATATTATATCATGTTTCTCTAAATCTTGAGCATTCAGAGGGTGTTTACCATAAAGCTAGTATTTTCCTTTCTGTAATTAATAAACAATTTGCGAGGGCAGGCTTTATGATTATGTAAATATCCTCTTTGTCATCATTAGTTAGCATCTTCTCATAATTTTCTAACTCCATCATTCCAAGTAAGAGATGTAGAAGGAGTTAGGAAATCAAAATTATTTTTATGAAAAGTAATCTTTAACACCCCCTTTACTCTCGAGCAATGTATTTTATATGAATGGCACAACCTATGTGCACATAAACTTTAACTGTATCCCAGAGAGAAATGGAAGGCTAGCCACCGACCATGAGAATCATCTGCATTTCAGTCTGGTGCTATCTTGGTGCTTCTATACCAGAGCACTCCCTGGGACTCAGCTCTGTGCATGTAGAAATCGTGGTGGTGGGGTAGCTATTGTGGCGGCTCAGAGCACAGTAGCTACCCCAGAGCTACCTCAGAGTAGGGACGTGGCTTGACCTGCGCCAAGAGGCCTTAGACTCACCTTAGAGTCCAGGCCTTTCAGAGGTGCCCTGGTTTTTCCCTTGTTTGGTGTGGGGAGAAGCTTTCTGTAGAGCTCTTTTATCTGCTCAACCCAATCTGCCAAAAGAGGAATGTCACTGAAAATTTTTTTTTTTTTTTTTTTTTTTTTTTTTTTTTGTGGAACCTGGGATTGAACTCAGCCCCTTGCACTTGCTAGGTAGGCAAGTGCTTATTCTATTGAGCCATCTCCCTAGCCTACCACTGAAATTTCTTGAACCAGAGGAGACTGAATTCTTACTACACACAGATTAAAGTCTGTCAGTACACCTGGAAACACACCTGGGCAGATCTTCATTGCAGACCCTTTTGTCCTCTATTTCGGTCCCATTTAACATTCCAAAGCAAATCATTTACAAAGCTTTGGCTGCTCTGCATGCTAACCAGACTCCACCCCAGGCTTTGTTTTATATGCTCAAAGTCTGAGGAATTCCCCAGGAAGTTATTTGCTACTCTCTCTTTTTTTGAGACAAGCTTTCATTATGCAGTTAAACACAGACTGGACTCACTGTGTAGCCCAGGCTGGCCTTGATCTCTTAGTGATCTTCTGCCTCAGCCTCCTGAGTGCTGAAATGATAAGCCTGTGTCAGCATATCACTATCCCTTAATAATGGCCTGCACCCTTAATGCCTGCCCCTGAATGAAGAAAATATTTAAGCTCAATGACCTGACTCCTCCTTTGAGTCTTGCACTTTGTGTTATTCATGTGTTGTGTTTTTTTCTAGCATGACAATAAATTTCTGTCCTTTTCCAGCATACCCTGTCCATGAGTTTAATCTAGTGAAGCTTCCCTTTCTCTCTACACTGCATATGCAGAAGTGATCCACTGATGGCTAATGTGACTCAAAAAATGTATTTAGTACAGGGTCTACATGTCTCACTACACAGATTGAACTCACAGTGATTCTCTTGTTTGCAGCCTCCCAAATGCTGGAATTACAGGTGCATGCCACCACACCCATTCTCATTCACTGTCTCAACTCATCGCAGGGTGAGGCTAGCATGATAAACTGGGGATCAAACCCTCGGCCCCTGCATCTGCCTAGTTCACTGAGCTATCGGGCCAGCCCATGGTAATGTGATTATTGAAAACAGTGCAGCCACTGAACAACTCTTGGTAAAGTTTGGAACAAAGTAGTACAAAGTTTTCTCTCCATTTCACCCACCTGCTGCATTCAAGATTCAATTCAGGGCATAGGCAAGTGCTCTACCACTGAGCTGCACCCCTACTCCAGAGCTCCCTGTTGGCCCCATGTGGGCAAGGCTGAGAAATTTGACATGCATTAAAACAGTGCAAAAGGAGACCACCCAGGCCACCAGATCCTGAAGCCACCCAGAGTGCAGGCCCAGCTTAGAACCCTTCAGCAGAACTCTCTGCAAAGAGGCTATAGGCAAGACCTACCCAGCTGATTCAGGAGCAGAACATTTTGCCAGAGTGACACAAAGGTTTCACCTGCAAGGCTGCAGCAAGAAGAAGTGGAGCACAGCAGCCAGACCCAAGCTACACCCACCTGGAGGAGTCTGAACTTCGTAGATCTGGATCTGCTGCTAAAGTAATAACTCTATCTAAGCTCTACACCAAAGGTCAAAAGTCAGTGGTATACAAAATGACAAAGAGAAGGAACACAAAGCAGTCTCAGGCCCCGCATGGAACCCCTGAATAAACAATATAGGAAAGAAACAGAATGTATGAAACAGATCCAAAGTGACATACAGGAAATTAAAACCTCAATCACAAACTGGCAAATCTGTTTGAGTGAAAGTGAAAATAGACTCTCTGACCTTAAAAGACACCATTGCAGCTAGTGAAAAAGTAAGCAAAGATCTCTTAAAAACAACTAGGATGCAGGAAAATATAGCTCAACACTTGCAAGACGATGCAAAGATGAACAATGTGAGACTAATAGGCATCAATGAGAAGGAAGGAGTCAATACAAAGGATATAAAAAGAATATGGGGAGAAGTAATAGCAGAAAACTTCCCAAATATGGGGCAACAATCTGACATTCAGCAACTGAAGCATATAACATCAACCCAATTAAAAACACTCCCAGACATATAATAATCAAGATCCCAGAAATTCAGCACAGGAACAGTATACTAAAAGCTGCTAAAGAAAAGAAACAGATCACGTTTAAAGGAAAACCCATCAGAATAACGCAGGTTTCTCTGCACAAACCATCAAGTCAAGAAGAGCATGGAGCAAAGGACTTCAAATCTTTCAAGGAAACAAATTCTAACTCAGACTGATACACCCTGCAAAACTCTCTTTCAAGTATAATGGAGAAATAAAATACTTCCATGACAAAGAAGAACTAAAGAATTTCATGATGACAAAGCCCAGCCTACACAGACTACTAAATGATGTTCTAGAGAGGGAGCAAAATGATCACAACCCCATGAAAGAGAATGGAAAGAACCCACCAAATAGGGCAAACAATTAAATACAGGAGAATAAGAGGCATACAATGGTAGTCTTTCAGTTATTCTTTTGTGTACAGCAGCAAAATATTTCCATCAGCACACTCTACAAATGGACTTCTCTTGCGCCCTATAGGTCAAGATTCCATATGGGACTACAGGTTGGATTTCAAGGAAATAGCTGTAGCTCAGTCCCACAAGTGACACCTGGCCACCAGGAAGTGTCATGGTCATTATCCATGTTCACAACACACTAGAACTTTGTGCAATATCCTATCCCCAAACTGTCAGAAGTGATTGTCATTTATTTGTCATTCCAGCATTTTTATTTTATTCTTAGAATTTCTTTACTATCCTGAAAACTTTTTCTTGGTTTGATTGTTTTGAAACATTTAGTTTTAAATAATTAGTATTTAATTTTCTTAATATTGCTTAATCTTAAGATTTATACTATATCTTTGAATTACAATTTATCTAAAAGACATCATATGATACCTTCTCCTAGTATTAGAAACTTTAAAAAGTATATTTCTATTTTCTGTTGACATTATATTACTTCTTCCCTGTCCTTTATACATACATATATATGAAAAAAATGTGTATTACCTGACATAAGATTGGTACTGTTTCATAGAAATCTTCAATGACCTTTTAAATAAGGGTTCATCTAATATATTTTACATAGTCTTGCCTAACTATCACTTTAAGAGCTCTTTATTGTTCATCCAGGAGCATACTGCAAATTTTCTTGTCTTTTGAATTATGCTCTTTCTTATTTCATATATGCAATGTCTGGAGGTATTAAAGTATTTCAAGTTTGTATAACTAGAAAATATTTTAGTTTTAGTTTTCAAAGGTATGTTTTCTACATATAAAATTCAAAGAGGGAGGACAGATCTTTTTTTTCTTTCAGTCCTTTAATTGGTCTAGTTTCTTACACACTTGTTCCTTTTTTTTTCTTTCTAATGTGGAGTAAGATGCTATTTAATTTTGTTCTTCCATAGCTAATATTTTTTACTTATATGCCTTAACCATTTTTTTCTTTATAATAAATTTTGGACAATTTTATTTTTGTGTATCTTGGTATGATTTTATTTAAATTTCTTGTGCAAATGGCTCATTTTTCTTGGAAATGTGGAAATGTTGTTGAACTAAATTCAGAAATTTTAAATCTTTAAATATTTATTGCCTACTCCTTTCTACTTTGAGAATTCTAATTATATGAATATAGAAAAAGAAAGGAGCAGTTAATGATTAAATTTTTGTTTTTAGTCTGATTTTTTCCTCTCTTGAATTTCTCATAACTTCTTAGTTATTGTTTTTTTAAAACAAAACTTATATGTTTATATCTGGTAATCTGAAAAAGTAATTTGCACATAGCATCAACCATTGTTGGATTCCTATTTCTTTGTTTAGTGAAATCTTTACCATGTATAATGCTGTTTTCTTCTATCATTATTTTGTATTCTTTAAAAATAATAAAAAGTACAAAAATAGTGCAAAAATCATTGGAATAGAAATTTTTGATGAAGATTTCAGTTCAGATAACTATAAATAGGGTTTTAATCTACATGGATGTTGGGCAGGAAATGTGACCTACTACCAAATGAAGCGAATGCTGTCTGGCCCTCGCCTGCTCATTTCAAGGCATCTGACTTCTGACCCGCCCCTTCAGTATTCCAGATAACGAATACCCCTACAAATGCCTTACAGGTACCTGGAAGTAGCAAAATAGGCTGAGAAACTCCATCCCAAGCTGTCTCATAAGCACACATTCCTGCACACTTACTGCCACCTCCCTCAAGAAGAGGGGAGAAAGCAAAGATGACGTTGATTTCTTTTTCTTGATGCTCCCAAATAATTTCCCAGTTTCTCCTGCTTGCTTTATAGTTTCCTGAGGGTCTCATGAGTCTCAGCACGGAGGGCTTTTCTGTTTCTGAGAATGTATATTGTGGTGAGTTCTAGGACTGCGTGGGAGCAAAATATCCCATCCAGAATACATTTCTTGGGCATATTTCAGATTAGTTATTCAGGGAAGCTGTAGGCCTCTACAGACATAAGACAGGCTCTGAAAGTCTGCTCTTTTGTGAAAGAAAATGACCTCTCTAAAGAAAATTTACATTAGTGAGTATCTGACTTCTGACCCACCCCATGCACTTGGCCACCCTGCCCAGCCAGTGGATTTATGCATTTTCTATCTGATTTTCCTCTATCTGCTTAGGGAAGAGATTTATTCTAGGAAGAGGAGGTCAAGGGTCTGAAACCTATCCTGGAAAGGGGAGACCACTGGCTGGGGCTGTTACTTGGAGGCCTCACCTACATCTCTAGGAAAACTCTGTGGCTGTCACCATCCCAGGTGACCCGGCCTTGACTGTGCACAGCTCTACGTCAGCTTCAGCTGTGCAGACCCCTTCCAGTCTCTTCAAATCTCTTCTTTGCATGGATCCTGTGTTTCTGTTCTTTCATACATTCAATGTGATCCTTTTTCTGTTCATTTATGCATTTCTAGTTTATTCTATAGAGTATAATGCAAGAAACTTTAGATGTAAAGGGTGAATCTGAAGCTTTCCTGTCAGAGATCACTGCCCAATGGTATGATCTGCCAGACTTGGCATTTCATGAGGTGGAATGTTAAGATTAATAATCCCTCCAGTTAAGGTTAGGGAGACAAAACACATTTTCCTAGGACTCAAACAAAGGCTCCAAAACTCCCATGGACTTCTCCCCTTCCCATGTGTATATGACTCTGACTTCATGATCAAAGATTTTGCCCCTCTGTGGTCTTGAATTTAGGTTGCAATCTGGAAGAGAGCAATGAATAAACATCAGGAAAGTCTGGTTAGGAAAGGCTACCTTGCCATACTGAAGTAAGATCTCCAAGATCTCAGTGACCAGCAACTCCATTGTGGAGAACCAGGCTCTTGCTAATCTGAACTGTCAAGACTATTTTGACAGAGGGAGGAGCTAGGGGTGGAGGAGGAGGTGCTGAGGTGTGGAGTGTGTGTGTGTGGAGGGGTGGCTCTAGTGTGCGTGAGTGGCTGAGTGAATTTATCACTATGAGACAGTGAGAGGACTGGGGCCTACCTCTGAGGAGAAGAGTCGTCAACTTTGGGTCCCTGTGCCTGGAGGCAGTGGCCTCCACTTGTGAGGAGGCAGAGATGCAGGTGCACAGGCCCCTGCTTTGGAGGGCATGGATGTGGACCTAGATCCCGAGCTGACACAGAAATTCAGTTGTCTGGGCACCACCAACGAGGATGTGTTCATCTCCAAGTCCTTCCTCCTGGACATGACCAACTGAAACTTAAAAGCAGCAATTGTAGCCCATTATGACTTTGAGAGTCCAAACACCAGTGTGTTCTCTATGTCCTTTGTTGAAAATGTCACCATAGCAGAAGGGGAGTCAATACAATACTCAGTTCATAAAAACATGGTAGATCCAGAATTCTGGAGCAGAAGTGGGGTTTGTCTTAAATATGTTTGGGGAGACCAGTTTGGACATGTGAACATGGTGGTGGTGAGATCTCTAGAGTGCCAAGAGATTGCAGATGTCAGTGTCTAGATGTGCAGCCTCAGCAGAGCAGGAATGTATCAGGGACAGTGGCGGATGTGCACTGCTATAGGACTCCACTATGGAGATGTCATTTGGGTGATGCGTAGTATGGAGGAGGGTGGACTTTGAGGAGTAGTAACACAGAAGCTGTCTTTTGAAATGGAGTTCAACAAGCAACCGCCCTGCAAGGTAGAAGGAAGCATCAAACCTTCATCCAAAGAACTGACAAATCAGATGAAAACAACTTAAAAGACCCTGGGTGTTCTGGGTTTGACTTGATCAACAAAAACACATGGACTCCTGTTCCTGACCAATAGAGCAAGATAAGGAGAGATGCACAGAATCCTGTAAATTTGTCCCCAGCAGTCACACAATCAACTTGTCAGTACTGACTTAAGGTAAGGGGCTCCATGGGCCTTACCCCTTCAGCCAGTCTTAAACAGGTATCAGCAAGAAGAAAAATTAACAAAAGACAGAAGGCCCAACTTTGCAGAGGACAGCAAGGGGTTTGTCTGGATTCTAGACCGTGTTGCACAGACCCCTGGCTCTGACTCTCATCCGTGAAGAAGAGGAAGCAGCAGCACAGACTAGCGTGGAGTGAGCTTAGCACACATGTGTGAATACTGGGTTACAGCGATGGTACTGGGGCTACTGAGAAACCCACACAGCCACCTTAGGTTTTATTCATTAGGCGTCAGTGTAGCAAGTCACTGGGGGCACTCAGGGAAGGGAAGAAGTTCTACATGGGGGACATAAGCCATCTTTGTAAACAAAAATTACTTTGTCTATAAAAAAGAGAATATTTTGACAGAGAAGAACCCGACCTACCTGATCTACTAAACAATAATCACACAAACTAGGCAAAAAGTCTTAAGGAAAGAGAATCACATTTGAGCTGAGGATTTGTTTTTGTTGTTGTTGCCTGAATTTGTACAGATCCAGTAGCCCAGCCATGCCAGGTCTCTGTGCTTGGCGCATTTGAGTTTCTCTGCCTCTGTATCTTTCTCTTTGCTTTCTCGGGTCTCCTATCATTTTACTTTTTGTGTCTCTACTTTTTCAGGCATGATGGCTCGACTTCTAATTGAGCTGACCAACTGATTTCCTTTCATTAACACTGTAAAATTACATTCACAGAATTTAATAGATCAGCAACAGAGATGAACAGGAAGTGCCTCACAGGCAAAGATGAATTTTGTGCCTTTTTGTTTGTCCTTTCAGGCTGTTTCATGAGACCTTTCCTGATAAGACTCTTCTCTGGATTGTTTGGGGTGCTTTGACCCGGATCAGCAGTTGCTGCTTCGGCTTGTAGCAACATGACAAACCAGCATGAGGGGACCAAAGTGAATTGATTGTTTTGGCTGAAATTCCAGGGAGTTTCATTCACAACCCAGAGAGGCAGAATGCACAGAAAACTGGAACACATATTTCCTCATTATGCCTTTGTTGTACCAATCATTCAGTGACTGAATTTCCTTTGTACAGAATTTCCTTTTCAGTGTGCAGAATTTCCTTTGTGCCTCACAGTGGGAGGCCATGAGGGAGAGTGATGTGTTCCCATGGCTACCATAGAGGCTGTGAGATGTACAAAGGATCTGGGATGAGCACTTAGCCTGGGGTTTCCCTCCAGGTGTCTCCTCTTATAGGCTAACATGTCTGGGCCTCAAAATTTTTATAAACACCATACCAGTTGTATTTGCAGTAAGTGTTATTAAGGGGTTAGTGAAATGGAACAAGGGAAACAAGCAAAAATCTCCAAGTGTAATTTTTAAAACAAGTTTTCCATTGAGACAAATCTTTTTGCCATCACCCAGGTAAGAATTCAGTTTAGGTCTGGGGTTCAGGTCTGACAGCCACCCAGCGAGTACACCCCCACTGTGCCTCCTGTGGCAGTCGACACCTCTGTGTGGCAGGACAAACTGCATGAACGGGGCGGAGTGAGCAGGGTCATGGCCCAGTGCTCCCATTGTCTTTTCAACCCCAAAATGTCAGCTCAAAACTCATCACATCTTGACCTGGGCTTTAGGCCACCACTTGCCCTTCGCGGCCTTCTGGCCCTCATGCCCCAGCTGTTTGAAGTGCGCAGCGTGGAAGGCAGACCTGTCTTCCCACGGTGTGGGCCTTGGCAGCATTGCCAGCGACAGACATGGAATCAGGAGGGCGTGGCTTTTGCCTGTTATGATTCTCTGGGATATGTTTATTATTTTATTTGTCAAGTCTGCCAAGAATGGAGACTACTTAGAGTACGTTTTTCACTTAAATGATTCAAAGCATTGTTGAATAAAATTCAGTGGCAAGTGATAAAATTGGGGAAAAAACAGAGCTACAGTTGGAACTGGGTGATCCTTCTCTCTACTTCTTTTTTGTGAGGCTTTGGAAGAAAGACCTCATCTGTTTGCACCTCAGTTCCTTAATCTGAAAGAGGGCAGATAATAACTGCCGCAACCAGATGTGGTGGTACACATCTGTAATCCCAGAAGGAAGACTGTATGTTCGAGCCCACCTTGGGAAACTAGTGATTTGGTGAGATTCTGTCCCAAAATTTAAATTTTTTTTTTTTTTTTAGTGATGTAGTTTGGTGTGAAGGCTCTGGAATTCAGACCCCATACAGCAAACAAAACAGAATAACAGTTGGTGTTAGTCATGAGAGTTAATAGCAGGGTGTGTTTATGTGTCATGAGTTGGGGTGTTCCTTCTGGTACCATGAACACAAAACAGGGATCTTGGAATGTTTTCAGACGGATTTGTTTGCTGTCAGAAAACTTGTTTTCCTTTTTAAAAGCAGTTGGAAGCAACAAAAATTTATTGGGTATTAATTATGAAATATATATATATTCCATATTTAATCTAAATAGCATCACCCTGTGAGGTGGGTGTTACTGTCCCCACTTTCCTCAGTGGGTCCAATAACTTGCCCAAATGACATACTGCTAGGCGGACTTGTGCAACTTCAATGAGGTTGGGCCGACCCCAACCTCTTGTTCTCCACGTGACACCTGCTGTCTTAGTAGTAGCAGAACAAATGTATGTCTTGCTTCTACATAGTACATTTATAATTTCTCTACTTGGATACACAAAGACAAAACACAAAAGCAAACCAAACAGTCTGATCTTTACATCATTTGAGAAAGGAGAGATGGGGTAAACACACATATCAGAAAGACTCCTCAGACACCACACCTAAGTGGGTATTTAATCCTCGAGTATTAGGGGAAGAATGGCAACTGACAGGACAGCTGTGAGATTCCATAGGGACAGTAAATACCTGTTGTGATAGCCTGCAGCCACGCAGGCAGGCGGCTGAACCCACAAATCCTGCTGCGTCTGGCTGGGGGAAGCGTCTCCTGTCTGCCTAGCTGGCCACTGACAAGATTCGAGATTTAAATGAAAATTATTAACAGGAAATGCAGAGAACTCAGAAAGGAATCTGTTAAGTGGAAATCCAAACGCAAGCCTCTAAGTGTTTTGCTTCTAGGGATCTACGAGAAGGCTTAAGAATCTGGGTACTTCAGATCTGCTTACTGACGTGGGCAATTTGTAGCCTTCTGTTTGGAGTCACATTGTGAAAGCTAGATTGGATTGCAGAAAGGGAGAAGAACAATATAGCCATTTGGTATGACTTGTTATAAAACTTAGCTAGTGCTTTTTAAAAATAGTTCCAAACCAAATTAGCTCTGGGCACCTGCTGGAGCTTAGTATGTTTTCAGATAGACTTGTTTGCTGTCAGAAAAAAAAAAAAAAAGCCATCCAATCCAACAAAACCTTCCACCCACATGATTTGTTATAAAACCTGACACTCCTAATACTTTTCCAAGCGATTCTTTTAGATCAAATCATTCAAATAAAGGAAAATGGCATTGGACATTTTGAAAGCACAGGACAGATTATTTCCCGTTAGATATACTCTCAGGGGCCAGGGAGGTGGGTCAATAGAATAAGCGCTTTCCTGGCAGGCACAAGGGTCTGAGTTCAATCCCTGGTTCTGCAAAAAGAAAGAACAAAAAAAGAAGAGGCAAGTTAGATATCCTCTCAGAAAGACATAGGAATAAGTTGATGTTAGATAATGTGATGTATTCATTATGCAAGTTTTTCTAATTTCATATGTGAATTTGTTCTAATACTAATTATAATGCCATGGGAATTTGGGGATTTACAGTTTTATTAGATAGGCCCTTTAATCTCTATTTGGTGCTGTGTTCTTTGTACAAGATATGCAAGGATAGCTGTTTCAAGGTGTTGTGCCATTTTGTTCATTTGTGTGGTAAAAGAAATATTGATGTGTTTAAATGAAGGATGTTAATAATAACAACACAAATACCAAAAGTGACTTTATAGAGTGCATTAGCTTTTTGTCATTGTGTCCAAATACCTGAGAAAATCATCTGAAAGGAAGAAAGATTTATTTTTGGCTCCTGATTTCAGAAGTCTCAGCTCATGCTCACCTGGTTCTGGTGTTATGGGCTTCAGGTAAAGCAGGATGTCCCGGTGTACAGCGTGCGGCCAAGCAAAATTGCTGCTTCGTGGCAGCCAGGAGGAGGAGAGAAAGGGAGAGAGGAAAGGGTCAGGGCTTGTCCCAGGATCTACTTCCTTCAACTAGGCCCATCTCTCGTATCTGTTTCCTCTCAATATGCCATCAAATTATGACCCCAGCAATGAACTAAACTATTGATGAATTTAAAACCCTCATGATCCAGTCACTTCAATAGCCCATCAGCTGGCAACCAAGGCTTTGGGGGAATGTTTTAAATAATAACCATTGTGTTGTGGTTTGTGTCTAGTTGTCCCCCTCAAAGGTTCAAGCAGGCTTGCCTCTGCTGCTGCTGTGGTTGCCTCTGCTCCTGCCCTTTTGATCTTGCTGTCCTCTATTGCCAAGAACTGCTGCCCTCTGCCAAGTGCTATTCTGCCTTGGAGCCAGCGAAATATGGACTGAAACCTCCAGTAATGAGCATTCCTTCCTTAATTCTGGGTGTTGGGCATTTTGTCCTAGTAACCAGAGAAAAGTAACTGAGACACATGGAGAGATTTTTGGGGGACTGTATTGAAAGGCTTTAACTGGTCATAGAGAATGGTAACGCCTGGATCACTGGCAAGTGAAAAAAACTTATTTCTACCAGTAATTCTAGCTAAGAGCTGATGCAGGAGGATCACAAGTTTGAATGCAGTCTAGTCAACTAATTGAGACCGTGTGTCAAAATAAAAAAGTGAATCTATAGCTCATTTGAAGAACACTTACTTAGAATGTGCAAGGCTTTGGGTTCAATTCCCAGGGCCACAAAAACAATCACAATGAAAAACCTCATCTCTGCAGTGCTCTTGGTGGGAAATCTCCCTAAATTCTGACCTGAAAAGAATACTGCCTGCTTAATTATGCACAGGTTTTATATAGTTAAATGGTTAGAGAAGCCTATCTCATTAGCTTACACATCATTGAATAAGACACAAGTGACTCACCAGTGATTCACTCTGACTTCCTGAATAATTTTGAATAATTTAACCTCCCAGCCAGCCACTCCAGGTTCTTGAAATCAAACTGGTATCTTAGAAGTCTTAATGGGTGTAACAGTAAAATAACAAGGGTAATAATGACTGCTGTTGCTACGACTCGTTGAATGCCTAGTACTGAAATAGGTGCTTTATATATAGTTATGATATACCTGATAACAATCCTGTAAAATAGTTATTATTAGTCCAATTTTAAAAGTGGGAAGTAGGTGGATTTAGATTTAAGGAAAAAGAAAGAGATCTTTGAATTTGAACTCAAGTCAGCCTGACTCAAAGTAGTGCTGTTTCCGTTATACAAGGGGAAGCATAAATTGAGTGTTGAACAAGAGAAGTTCTCCATGGAGTGAACCATGAAATGGAGAATGTACACTGGTCCTCCTTAGAGGGCACTGAGACCTGATACACACATATGACATGGAAGAGCTCCTGTTAGCTCTCAATGAGGAGATGCAGGTCAAAACTTGCAGAAATTCTCCAGATACACGTTTAAACAGGTTCAGTTTAAATTAACTCAGCAGGGGCAGAACACAAAACACTTCCTAGTTTATTGGAAGGACTGGTCAGATAGAATCATTTTTTGTGTGGGAGTTCTCTATTGAGTAATTCACTTTGCCATGGAAATCCTAAAATAAACTCTTTATGAATGTAAAGTCTCACTAATTCTCCTTTTACGTCCAAACCCTGTAATTTTTGCAGATACCTGAACATTTCACAATGCCACTACCACAGCATTTTAGGCTATCACACAAAATTTATTTTAATTATCGTGAAAAATAGGACTCAGGTCAGGGATGGAAGAATAGCTGTAATCCTTGTAATCCTTGTGGGAAGTGAAGGCACAGGAATAGGAGCGTCAAACCCTGCCTGCTCGACTTAGTGACATCACAAGAACTTGTCTTTAAAAAAAGGAAACAAGAAAAAAGAAAAGAAAGAAAGAAAGAAATCAGGTGGAGATGGAGCTCAGTGTAAAGGTTCTAGATTAAAAAACATGGATTCAGCATTGCTTATAGATAATTGAAATAAAATTAGATTTATCAAATAAAACCATTTTAATATATTAATCCTCCATCTGTGTTATGGTCAACATTTTTTAGTTCAGTTTGCATATTATTTATCTACCAGGATTGAATCTGATAAATACTATGCAAATATAATTTTGATTATAAGATAGGATTGAAGCACACATTGTACTACTGTTTATGTACTTACATATCTCACAGAATGGTCCTGCTTGTCATGTAATGATAAAATATTTGGAGAAATGTGTTATTAAGTGGTCTATCAGGGCTGCCCAGATAGCTCAGTGGACTAAAGTGCCTGCTTAGGCAGGGCACAGTGGCTGGGCCCGATCCCTGGGCCTGCCAAGCTGCTCCTGCCTCCAGAGCATGCTGAGACTGTGATTGAGACTGGGTGTGGTGGCGCGAGCCTATAATCCCAGCACTTGGGAGGCTGAAAACAGGAAGATCACTACGAGTCCAATCTGTGTAGTGAGACTCTGTAGACCCTGTCCTAAATACATTAAAAAAAGATAATTAAAAAAAGTGGTCTGTCATTATACAAACATCATAGAGTATACTTACACAGAGCAAGACAGCTGCATTTTCCTAGGTGATAGAATGTTAAGGGACTGAGTGAGTGAGCAAATGAGAGGAGGAGGGTGCCTGGGTGAAGGCCCTAAGACCGTCATTATCCCCTGTTTCTCTGCTGCACTGACTTTGGTGTCCTGCCAGATTCCACTTGTTTGAAATGTCTAAGATTGGTGTGTCCATTAAGACAAGAAAATGGAAACTGAGCAGACAGAGAAACCCTCCCCAACTCTGAAACCAATGGTGAATTTCACAAATGTCCTGCAGAAGATATGGAAGAGGATCAAGCATTTAAAAGATCTAGAAACACTGATGAGATGGTTCAATTATGAATTGTGCTTCAGAGCAAGAATGCTGGGGCAGTTATTGAAAAAGGAGGCAAGAACATTGTAGTCTGTCTCTGTACAGACTACAATGCCAGTGTTTCAGTCCCAGGCAGCAGTGCATACTGAGTATCAGTGCTAATACTGAAATAATTGGAGAAATTATGAAGAGAATCATCCCTACGTTGGAAGAGGGCCTGCAGTTGCCACCACCCACTGCAACCAGCCAGCTCCCACTCAAATCTTGGAATGCTTAAATTACCAACACTATAAAGGAAGCAACTTTGACTGTGAGTTAAGACTGTTAATTCATCAAAGTTTGGCAGGAGGAATTATTGGGGTCAAAGGTGCTAAAATCAAAGAACTTGGAGAGAACACTCAGACAACAATCAAGCTTTTCCAAGAATGCTGTCCTCATTCCACTGACAGAGTTGTTCTTATTGGAGGAAAGCCTGACAGGGTTGTAGAGCACATAAAGATCATCCTTGATCTTATATCTGAGTCTTCCATCAAAGGACGTGTACAGCCTTATGATCCCAATTTTCACAATAAAACTTGCAATTATGGTGGTTTTACCATGATGTTTGATGGCCTGTAGAATTTCCTATGTGGGGGAGAGGTGCTTTTGACAGAATGCCTCCTGGTCGAGGTGGGCATCCCATGCCTCCCTCTAGAAGAGATTATGATGACATGGGCCCTGGTCAGGGACCATCACTCCATCCTCCTGGTTGAGGTGGCTGAGGTGGTAGCAGAGGTCAGAATCTTCCTCTTCCACCACCACCACCACCTAGAGGAGGATCTCTAATGGCCTATGGTAGAAGAGGAAGACCTGGAGACCGCTATGTTGGCATGGTTGGTTTCAGTGCTGGGACTCTGCAGCAGATAAGTGGAGCCCATCAGAATGGCAGATGGCATATGCACCACAGGGTGGCTCCAGATGTGATTATTCCTATGCAGGGGGCTGTGGCTCATATGGTGATCATGGTGGATCTATTATTACTACACAGGTAACTATTCCCAAAGATTTGACTGGATCTATTATCAGCAAAAGTGGTAAGTGGATTAAATAAATTCAACATGAACCAGGAGCTTCTATCAAAATTGATGAAGGATCTGAAGATTGGATCATGACCATTACAGGAACATAGGACCAGATACAGGATGCACAGTATTTGCTGCAGAACAGTGTGAAGCAGTATGCAGATGTTGAAGGATTCTAATACAAGATTTCTTTTTTATAGTATGAAGCAGTATTCTGGAAAGGTTTTCTAAGACTAGTGAAGAACTGAAGGATTCCTGCATCTTTTTAAAAATTTTTTTTTATCTGCTTCTGTTTAAAAAGCCAACATTCCTCTGTTCCATAGGTGTTCTGCAATTGAGGTGTAGTAATATCTTTGCTGTTCACCAGATGTAATGCTTTAGTTCCTGACAAACAGGGTTGTGGGAAAAAATTTCCCCCCATGTAATTATGGCGAACATCTTGTTTTGTGTGGTTACTGTAAACATTTGGGGGTGGGACAGGGAGGAAGGTAACAATAGTCCACATGTTCAGAGTAGTGTGCAGAATGTAATGTTCTTTTTTTGTGTCTTTTTGAGACAGGGTCTCACTATGTAGTTCAGGCTGGCCTTAAGCTCACTTTGTAGTTCAGGCTGGTCTCAAACTCACAACAGTCCACCTGCCTCAGCCTCCCGAGTGCTGGGATTACAGGCATGTGCCATCACGCCTGGCTCTGTAATGTTCTTTTGTAAGAAACATTTTGTATTTTTAAAATAGATTTGGTAAATCTAAAAAAAAGAGAGAATTTTATGGGACCACCATTGTATGTTTGGTCTGTCACTGACTGAAATGTTTTTATGCAGTTCATTACCATATTTAAATATGGGTTTTGCAAGATAAAATATATTTACTTTAGGCTGCGGATATAGCTCAGTGGCATAGCACTTGCCTGGCAAGTGCAAGGTCTTATTTTAATCCCTACATAAATAAATAAATAAATTTATTTACTAGAACTCTTTTTCTTTTTGTTCAAGCTTTATGCCAGTGTTTATACACTTGTGGCCAAGACAGAGCATCTAAAAAATGTGGTTGGCTTCATTTGCCACCAAGTATTTATACAGCTGAGTCATGTGTTAAGTATTTGGAAGCATCTCCTACTACTGCTTGCGTCGACTAAGTCAGCCCCTCACTAACTGTTCAAGGCTGAAATAAATTCTATTGTAATTTGTCTGTGGCTAGGTCAGCATAGCTAAAGATATCCTGTCCCATTCTTACAGTACATTAAAAATTATAAAGATGACATGAATAAATAATTGAATAGTAATACACTTAATCTCTAGATGTCACCATGAGATATTTTTCTAGCTAATGTCTTTCTTTGCTGTCTAAAAGCTAGTAAGGTGCATCCTCTTTTAGCTCTTACTGCCCAAAGTAGTGATGTCATAGCTTTGTCTTATGGAAGACTATCTGTGAAAACACACTACTGGTGCAGCCAGAGGTGCCCTGCTGCTTGGACCATTTACAAGCATACTTCTTGCTGTGGGCCTGGTCTGAGGCACCTCTGTACCTACTCTACGCAGATGGGCTCTTAGGTCATTGGCCTTGTATGTAGTGGCTTTTTAAAATTATCATTATCTAAAGAGAATACAAAATAGTAAAAACAAAACATTAGAAATAATGTAGAGATTCACCAGACAAACAAGAATTCGACAACAGTTGCTGTATTGCATAAAGCTATCTTCAAATTTGTTGTTCAGATTGCCAGATACAAGCATACAAAATTGGATAAAAAAGTTATTAAAAACAAAAAAGCTAAGAAAAAATTTTAAGCATCAATTGTTCCCCTCTATAGAGCAGAAGAAATCAGCACTACAGTTATCCAAGCTATTGAGCATACCTAAGTAAATATGTCTCTTCCTCCCACCTCCTTTTCCTGTCCTTTTCCTCATCTCAGTTTTTCCCTTCCATTTGAACACATTCTCTTCCTTTAATAGTATCTATTGTACCTTTCAGATTTTATTTACTCTTCACATTCTTACACTAAGGAGACAATAAGATGTTTACATATGTAGGTCTGATTTATTTCACTTATGAGTATGGTCTCTAGTTGCATCCATTTACTGATAAAAGCCTCATATTTACCTTTTTTTTTTTTTTTTTTTTTTTTTTTTTTTTTTTTTTTTTTTTTTTTTTTTTTTTTTTTTT
>PVKA01033201.1:0-24613 GCA_004027165.1 Ctenomys sociabilis | reverse complement strand
CAGGGAAACACTGAGCCTTCTCCCCAGCCTCTAAATTAAAAAAAATAATAATAATCACACACACACACACACACACACACACACACACACACACCACACCCCCTGGCAGAGAATATAAGCTTAAGTAGTGATTTGGGAGACAATGGTGTTCATTTTCAGTTCATCTTCTTCTTGATATTTAGCTTTCACCCGAATTAATTACAACAAATAAACCCCTGTGCGCAGACAACTCTGTTTTCTTCTCCTTCTGGCCAAATGGACCCCCTCAACCCCCCATGCATGGCATCCAATGGAAGGATTTTTCATCTCAGTTTTTTACTCTTTTCTCAAGGGTGTGGGAAATGGATGGGGTCACCCCGCCGCCACCACCACCACCACGTGACAGCTCCCACCAGCCGGAATTTGTGGTCAGCTTTGTGCTCAGGGACCCATTTTAATTCTTTAGCTTTGCCTCTAGTCCTGATATTTGGTCAGTGATTTCTTCTCACTCATGCTGAGCCTCCAGGCCTGCCTGTTCCCCTCATAAGCATTAGGAGTTTCCCCCAAGTTCCTTGAGACAAAATGGGAGAATCCTTCCAGCCATCCTGCCTAGGCCAGAGTTGAGCTCTTCTGAGACGGAATACCCAACAGCCACAGTAAAGGAGGAAAGGTTTATTGAGCTCAAAGTTTGTAGAAGTTTCAGTCTGTAGTCAGTTGGCTCCAATGCAGGACAGCATGACATGGGGTATTGCAGAGGAGAAATGGGTTACAATAGGCAGAAGACAGCAAAAGCAAGTGACTACACCAGCCCTCCTTCTGTCCCTTACATTTATCGGGGGTGGGGGGCACCTTCATCCTACCCAGAACTATCCAGGTCTATCATGACTGACATAGTAATCACACACCAGTAAGCATTGCATCACACAAAGAGAGGTGCTCGTTTTCTTGACCGAAACTATTCAGTTCTCCCTAATTTTGGTAGAAAGTATTTTGGCAAATCCATGAAATGAACTTTTTTAGTAACACTGCATTAATTCTAGGTGTTAATAAAAATTATGTTTCTTTAACGTAGACACTAATGTATCCCTTTTATCTTAGCGTATAGCTTCTGGCTTGGGCCTGGCCTGGATTGTTGGACGAGTTCTTTATGCATATGGCTACTACACAGGCGGTAAGCACTCACTGACATCTGGTTGGGAAATAAATTTAAAGGTCTGCAGATATAGCTCAGTGGCATAAGCACCTGCAGGAAATAAATTTAAAACTTTGTGCTGCTATAGTTTTTTTCTTAGCATAGCTTAAGAAAAGGGAAACAGCTGGGCATGGTGGCACATGCCTATAATCACAGTGCTTGAGAGGCTAAGGCAGGAAGAGCACCTTGAGTTCATGGCCAGCCTGCACTACATAGCAAGACCTTGTCTCTAAAAAAGACGGGGGAGGCACAGCTAAGTACGGTGGCTCATACCACCAAATTTCTAAGCACTTGAGAGGCTGAGGCAGAAGCATCTTGAGTTTGAGCTCAGCCTAGGGTTCATAGTGAGTTCTATGGCGGCCTGGATACGTAGCAAGACCCTGTCTCAAAAAACCAAAGAAGGGAAATAGAGGGAAGGAGGGACAAGGGAGGACGAAAAGTAGGGAAGGAAAGGAGAAATAGCTTGATAATTAAGGTAAGGGTTCACTGTCATTACTTTTACCATTTTTTTTTTTTTTTAATGGACCAAGGCATGTTTATTCAAAAGAATAGAAGGAAAAATTCTCTGCTTGTCAGAGATGGACACCATAGATGTTTAAATCCGTTGGCTTTTTTTTTTTTTTTTTTTTTTTAATCCATTGGCTTTTTATACAGTTTTTGGCATAGATGAGTATGAGAGATGGCTGGGATGCCCATGGGTGCTGGTAGGCCACTGGTATACAGAAGGCACTCTGCTTTGTTTGTAACCCATTTGCTTAGGGACCTCTTGTTCTTTGCATTTCATTAGTTGTTTGTTTTTTTTTTAATTTACTTATTTGTATTTTAACTTGAAGAATGAAAAACAGAAGCAAAAACAAAGAGAACAAATGATATAAACAGGGTAACATCCGATACATATGTTACAGATTTTCACAACATAGCTAATTTTATACATACATGCACACACACACACACACACACACACACACACATATATATATATATATATATATATATATATATATATATATATATATAATATATATTAAATAAAACTATCCAACACAGATCAGCAGTCCACAATAGAAGTGGGTTATCCACAGAATTTATTGACTTGAGCCATTCACAGCTCATTATATTAATATAACTTTACTTCATATACCTCCATTTTTATACTTTTCTGCTGGATGGTTAAGACCCTGTCAAAGCAAGACCTTTATAACAAAAAATAACTTTTGTATCAGATAAGGTTAGTCAGGTACCCTCACGGTTTATCCTGTAACCTTGTACTGCTCTTTGTAGATCTCTTGTCAGTGTTAGACTTGTGGATGAGTCACTGCCATTGCTTGACCAATTTGCTCTCTGTGGAAACCTGAAAGTTTTCTCTCCATGTGACTCTCCTTAGGCACACTATACATCATCGATCGCATTTCTCTGTGGCCCCATTATCTCCTTGATCAGAAAATTTGGGGCACTACTGAGTTACATGATATTACAGTACAGGTTCTCCTATGTCCTGAGTATTCACTGACCTTAAAAGGCTAGGGCCAAAATGGCTGACCTTGCAGCCTGTGGATGTTCTGGTGACCTCCCTTCCTTCTTTTGCAGATCCCAGCAAGCGGAATCGAGGAGCCATGGGGTCTATCGCCCTCTTCGTCCTGATGGGCACAACAGTGTGCTCTGCTTTCCAGCACCTTGGCTGGGTTAAATCTGGCCTGCGTGGGGGGCCCAGTAGCTGCCACTGAAGAACTATAGAGGTTTAAAAACTCTCATTCATCTTGAATGACTTACCTTTATTTCCAATTATTTTTTTTTTCTAAATATAATAAAATCCTATCTGGCATCAGCCTCATACCTAAGACTGCTGACTCTTGATGCTCATTTCTTGTTGAGGAAATAGTTCCTGCTAGACAAGAGAAGAGCCACGGGCAGGGAGTATCCCCCTCCTGGCATCAGCCTCGAGTACAGGAAGTGAAGCTGAGAAGTCTGGCTGTGGTGGTAGGTTCCTAGTCATGCACAGCAGTGGAACACAAAGGATGATCTTGTGGCTGTCATTAGCTGTCCTCTCATCACTTGGTACTGACAATTAGGATAAGAGGATTTTTTTTTTTTTAATTGAAGCAGCAGGCTAAATTTAACGTAAAACTTAATAGAGGTGAATGTGAATTCCTACATTTGGATTCAAAGATTTGATTGCAAATGGGAAAGGACACACGTTCCGATGGGGAAGAAAGTTTTCATTATCTGGAGAGTGATACAAATTGGCAAAATATAAGAGCTGTTCCCAAACTGAAAGTGCCTACAACTACATTCATGGAAATACGGCATCTAGGGCCAGGGAAATGGCTCTGGAATAAGCACTTCCCTGGAAATATGGCATCTAGACCTGTGCTGTCCAAGAGAGCAGCTGGGTCTGTTACTTTTCTCATTGCTGACACAAAATACCCAACACCAGAGTTAAAGGAAGAAAGATTTATTTGGCTCAGTTTGTAGAGGTTTCAGTCCATAATCAGCTGATTCCAAGGCAGAGTGGCTTGGCAGAGGGACATCAGTGGAGAACATCCATAGTAGACAGAAGAAAATCAAGTGAGGGGCCTTAGCATCATCTTTATATCCCTTTTATAGTCTCTCTAGATAGGCTGTCAGGGATTAGGGTGGGCCCAAAACAGCCAACTGACTTACTAACCACTTACCCTTAGTCCTAACACCCTTAATTCTAACACCCATTGAGTCACAAATCCCAGATCCAGGCACCTCTGAAAAAGACCCCCTACCCCACTACACAGGAGGTTTTGGGGGACATGTAGACACAAATGACACACCAGCCACAATCCAAAAAGTATTCCGAAACACAAGTTCTTCATCTGCACTAGCCATATTTCAGGTGTTTAGTAGCTAGTTTGAGTTAGACATAAGTTTGAACCGATGCCTGCTGACTTAAAGTCCAGGCATGGTCCATTGGTGCACACTACTGCTTAGGTTCACAGATGCATTTAAGGACAGAGCACTGTGGCCAGTATCTTTTCCAGCCAAAAACTGCTAGCAAAGAACTGGGAATAATGCAGGAAGGTTTAATTCAGTTTGTAGTTGTAAGTTACAATATGCTGGCTCCAAGGCAGAACAGCATGGTGGAAGGGCAAAGCCCAAGAAAGCTGCTCACCTCGTGGCATCCAGGAAGCAGGCAAGAGGGAAGGGGACCATGGACAAGACAAAGTCCACAAGGTCATGTCACACAATCCACACACTCCACCTGGAGCTGACCTCCAGTTTGTGTCATCTCCTACCCTCACCCTACATTCGTTATCCAAAAGCCCACCAGCAGTCAGACAGTGAGCCTCTTGCAGGACACTAAGGATCCCACCCCTAACAGCCACTGAAGTTGGTAAACTCTGGCCAGATGGCCATGTGAACCCTTCAGGCCATTCAGAGTTAGGGCTGGATCAGCATATGTTCAGATGTAGCTCATGGGACATTTTCTCCAGCATAGAGAAAAGCCAGAAGATGAGGATTGATTCTCATAATGCTTTGATTTGTCTTCCTATCTACATTCAGTGTCCCATACCCAAGCTTTATATGCAATGAACCCATCCTGGATCCTAACTATGCCCAATGGCAGGCATGTGCCTGTAGCAAGTCTATTCACCTAAACTTCAGCTTGCCTAGCTTGAAGTGGAGTACAGTTAATACTTCTCGTGTACCATGCTTTGGGATTAAACAGCAATGCTGTAATAGTGCCTAGGAGGGCTGGGTGGCCAGAGGATGGCTGGGGCTCAGAAGCCACCTGCTAGGACTCAGCAACCAACCAGGTTAGCCTGTGTGTTCTAAGTATACCCAGTTGGCTGCTTCCCATTTCATCTCTATGATGTGCTTCTATTGTAATCGAAAGCCAAGCAGTCACTCAGTTCTACTTCTTTTGAGCCACACTATGCAAAAGAGCTTTCTGACGTGATGGAAATAGGCTGCACTGTCCAACACAGTAACCAGTACCCATGTATGTGTTGAGTATCTGAAATGCAGATAACTAATAAGCTCATTTAAATTTAAGTAATTACGTGTGGCTAGTAGGCACTCTACTTAGGTAACATAAGAAATATGAGTACCTGCAGTTCTCAGCCTCAGCTGCCTATTAAATTCTCCTGGGATCTTTTAGGCTCCAAATGCCTAGAACAATTAAATTAGCTTCTCAGTACTTTTAAATATGGTCTCTGAACATCTCTAATGCTCAGTCAAAGGTGAGAAATACTGCTCTAAAAGTACTGCCCAGCAAACTACAATGCTGATAAATCAGCTGAGGTTCTCATTAACATGTAGATTCACAGCCACAGACCTGAAGGGAACAGGACTTAGAGGCAGGTGCTGCTGCTGGCCCCTGGGCCACCCTGAGCAGCACCTATCCAGGCACTGTCCTCTCACCATCCAGGAGCCAGGGTTCCATGCCATTTCCATCCCAGTGTGGGAAGATACAAGTAGCATGTATACAATTCCAAATACCAACAAATGCTTTGAAATGAAATAGGGTAATAATATACCATGTATACTATGGCTACTTTTGTATTAAGGAGGTAGAGTTCTGGTTGTTTGCTTTCAAGAGTCTACCAGATGAAGTTTTGGGAGGGGTAACATGCTCTAAGAAAAAGGAGCAGTAATTTTGAGGTCCCTTAGGCGAGAACAAGCCTGTTAGAGGAATGAGGAGTGAACAGAGAGGGTGACGTAAGATGAAAACAGAGCATAAGGTCCATGGTTATGGCAAGGACTCTAGATTCTATTCTATCTGCAATTGAAAACCACAGCAAGGTTTAAAGGATAAGGCTAAGATGATGTGATTTTCTTTGAAAAGATGAGGCTACCTACTGATTTGATTTATGGTTCTTCACCCCATCATTTAGTAGGTTATTTTTTTTACTGCCATTGATGTCTACCCCACACACATCTCAAAAAGAAAAGATAAAAATATTTGAAAACCATTTTTATTTAGAGGAAAGTCCAATTCAGATGATGGAATTCCAGAGACGCTGGGATGGAGACTTTTTTTTTTTTTTTTTTTTTTTTTCGTTACTGGTGATTGAACTCAGGACCTTGCACTTTCCAGGCAAGCACTTATTTTACTGAGCTATCTCCCCAGCCCAAGACTTTGAAATTGGAAAAAAAAAAAAAAAAGGCAGAGCCTAGGGTGACATTATGGAGGTTTTGACAAAGGACTTGGAGGAGTGGTGTGCAGCTTTCATTCTGCCAGGTTCTTTCCTTGTGCAGCACCAGAACCTAGTGTGAGAATTAAAGTGCAGCACAGAAGAAAAGAGGGGCCCTATGGCTGTCCTTTTGTATACAAAAGGCCAATTAGGGACCACTTCCATACACAGTGACTAAACAGACACAGGACTCTTTTAAGTTATTGCATATACAGAAGACTGCATTTTTTTCTTCCATTAATAAATTCCAGAAAAAAATTCTATCACTGTATTTAGTATAGAAATCTAAAAACCTTAAAATGCAGATACTAGTATATGAGTGAGGCCCATTTATATGTGGCTTCATGAGGCTCCTAGGAAATTCTAGAAAAGATATGCATAGAAATGTTAATGGGAACAGCTTCTAGGAGAGATCAGAGACAGAAGGGAGAGGGAGATTAGAGAGAGAGAGAGAGAGAGAATCCAAAGCTAGGTATGGTGGCACACACCTACAATCCCGGCACTCAAGAGGCTGAGGAAGGAGGACTGCTACAAGTTCAAGGCAGACCTCGGTACATAATGATTGAGTTTAGGTAGCTTCGAATATGAACCCTTGTCTCAGAAAAACAAAAAAAGTAAATCAAAACCATAGTAGAGGGGTGAAAAAAAAAGACATTTCCGAGAAAATTATCTGGATAACACAACTTCTCAAACACAGGAAGACATGGTCTCTTGGTTAAGTCAGTGTTTCCCTCAGTGTTTTGTGGCTTGGATATGATGAGCCTCAGGTACACAGTGAGTTTAGATAGCTTCAAATATGAAACCTTGTCTTAGAAAAACAAAAAAAGGAAATCAAGACCATAGTAAAGGGGTAAAAAAAAAAGACATTTTATGGTTTGTATATGACACTTCCACCAAATACTCGCTTGGTCCCTAATGGAGCTATGTTCAGAGGCAGGGCCTTTGTGGGTGACTAGATGGAAGGTCTCTGACCTCATCTGGAGATTATTCCACTGGTGAATTTGTAGCTTAATGGACTATTGGTAAGGGTCAGAAACTAGAAAGTGGGCCTACCTGGAGGAAGCAGGTCACCTGCAACATGTCTCCAAAGGGCCCACTGTGTGGTCCCTTCCTGTCTGCTTCCGGGCTGCCACGAGGTGAGTGAGTTTGCTCTACCACACCCTTCCCCCATGTTCTGCCTTACCACAGGCCCAGAAACTACAAACCCAGACAACCATGAACTGAAACCTCTATAGCCGTGAGCCACGTCAATCTTTCATCTTTTATCTCAGGCTTTTTTTTCCTCAGTGACAGAAAGCCAACAGACTATGTTCTGCCCATGCTTAGTATTATAAGTTCTTGGCATCCAATCTATATGTGTGACTGCCTCCTTGGGGAACTGGCTCCAGTCCCTTACATATAATATCACAGTACTGATCTTTGCATATAACCTATGTACATCCTCTTGGCTCCAGATAATTTACAGTGCCTATTACAGCACAAATTCTATGTAAACAGTTGGTGTGCTGTATTGTGTACAGATAAGTGACAAAGAAAAGCCATATAATGTATATTTGGTAGGATTTTTGTATGTGGTGCTAGGGATCAAGCCCAGGACCTGGCACATGTGACCAAAGTGCTCTACCACTGAGCTACACTCCCACTGCCCTGATGCAATTTTTAGTTTTCAAATGTTTGATCTGCAGATATGAAACTCATGGACATAAATGGCTGGCTGTATACGTTTTTTTTTTGTGTGTGTTTTTTTTTTTGGTGGAACCAGGGATTGAACTCAGGCCCTTGCACTTGCCAAGGAAGCGATTATTCCACTGAGCCATCTCCCCAGCCCCTGGCTATATTGTTGTAAGACACTTCACTAACAGACAGCCTTTTTTTCAGGTAATTTTTAAATTTGTAAAACAGCTAATGACATCTAGAACACACACCAGACCATGTAGGGGTGAGGTAGGTTGAATAATGGCCTCCACAGATATGGCTCCATCCTAATTCCCAGGACTTTTGTTTTGAAATAGGGTCTCAACTATGTATTCCAGGCTGGCCTCGAGCTTGCAGCATCCTACCTCAGCCTCCCAAGTGCTGGGATTGCAGGCAGAGCTTGTGAATAAGGATCTTGAAATGGAACATTATTATGATACTCAGGCAGGGCCTAAGTTCAATCATAGTGTCCTCCACAGGGGATTTAGAGGAAGACCTGAAGATCCTAAACTACTAGCTTAGACAATGAAAGGAGCCCTGAAGCAAGGAATGCAACTCAATACAAGGAAAGGTATTCTATTTCAGTTTTCTGTTACAATAAGAAAATACCTGAGATCACTATAAGAGAAAAAGGCCATTATGAGCATTAAAGGAGTTGGGATGGGATGTAGCAGTAGGGACTCCTGAGTGTGCACATATTATATTAATAGTCTTCCTTCCCCTAGCTGTAGAGAAGCCATCAGAAAACTATTTTCCCCAAGATGGTTCCTGCTGCTCATATTGCACAAGGCTCCTCAAGTGAGACACAACTGTGGCCCCACTTGGTGTTGCAGGTGTTGCACCAAAAAAGAAAAAATCAGGAATGGACATTTCAACTGTTTCCAAGCTCTAAAACTATAGCATTTTCCCATCTTGACATCTACTTAGATCCAGGCCCCATAACAATAGACATCACATATCTGACTACTACAGTAGTGATTTGTCTTAGTTACTTTTCTCATTGCAGAGGCCTAATACCCAACATCTACAAGTAAAAGGAAGAATGCTTATTTCAGCTCACAGTTTGTAGAGGTTTCAGTCAACAGCTGGCTGGCTGTAAGGAAGAGTACCAGAGCAGAGGAGCACAGCAGAGAAGAAACAGTCCACAGCAGGGAAGGCAGGAAGCAGCAGTAGGGTTAGGGGCCCTGAAGGTGGAAATTGATCGTACGTGGGAGGGCAGGATGAGGCCTCATTGCTTAAAGCAGTCAAGCTACCTCAGTCGTGAGAAGGCCTGGACACTGTGGGCTATAAGTCACTAGGCAACCTTGTTTTGTAACTTTGCAAAGGTATAAATAAATACCCCTATAGTTGTTCTGGGGGCCTTTACCTTTCAGGCTTGGTCCACCACCTGACCTCAGCTATTATCTCTTGTCTTTATTTTCTAAATCATGCCATTTTCTCCCGGGGACTACTAAGAGACCAAGAGACCCCTACATGGTAGCAAGCAGTGAAGCAGCAACAGCAAGTCTATCTTTCCCTCTTTTTACCCCATCCAAGCTGAAAGCCTTCTGGTTGGTGCTATCCAACCCCAGGGTGGGCTTTCCTACTATCCATACCCAGAACAATGGTAAACCTATCAGTAGACTCATTCAGATATCATAACCATAACCCATATTCACCCTCCCTAGATCCAGCCACCTCCAAAAAGACCCATCTCTGACCCCAAGAGGCTTTGGGAGACATCTATATAAGCCATAACACAATTATTATCCACTCTCCTAAAAGGAGGAAGGAGGAAGTAGAGGTAGGCACCACTACACAGCCAGAAAGTCCTAAGGATCTGACAGCTTTTCAGGATGACACTGCCTGTCACATGGAGAAACAAGGGTATAGCTGCAACCCCCACCCCCACCCCTCATGCTCATGGCAAAGAAGATCCCTATGCTCTGTGCTTCTTGGCCTTTGTCCTACTTTAATTTTAAAATGTGATGTTTCAAAACACACAAAAGGATTAATAACATAATTTTATTTTCACTATACTAATGAGCATATAAATGATTTGTACATGCATTTAACAGGCACTATAAGACAGCAAATTGCAGTTTCAGCACTGGTGCATTTCCTCCATTGCAATGGGATGGGATCAAAGTGCTCATACAGCAAATTCAGACCATGCAGAATCTGATCCTGACAACTGCCTAATACCTTCTCTATCCCAGTCATCAGCCTTCTCAAAGGAAAGAGACTAAAAAAAAAAAAGTCAATGAGTAGAAATCATCTCTACTGATCCTTCTAGAAAACTACAAATGAAAAAGTTCCTTACGTAGAGCATTAACACCTGTCACTTGGCCAGCTGTATGAAAGAAGTATGACTCTGGTTATGTTCTACCTTTTAAACTCTACCTGTTCTCTGGAAGTGTGTTGTTAACTTTTAAAGCTTACATGGAAATCTGATGTCAGGAAAATCACAACTCACAACTGCCTTGGTTACTGTTTGGAAAGGCACTTATGTATGTCTTTAGGTAAGATGGTGACAGAAAGTAGAAGAACACTATCTAACCACTTTTTAAATCTAACTGACCAAAATCTAGGTTGGAAATGATCCTCTGTTATCCTGCTTGGTCAAGAGAGCCAACTCCTTGTCCCACAACCTGGCTTCAAAAAACAGACTCCACATCACCCATCTCCACGCACACAGTCTTCAATTGTGAGTAATATTCAATTGTCACACGGCCATTCTCTCTGCCAAATCCTGAAAGGAAGAGAAGAAGCCAGGATGAGCCATTGCTACAACTGTCTGAAATGTCAAGTCTGCCTCAGAGATAGGCACGGCTTCTTAGGGTGGGAGGGAAGGGACCCATGACCTCAATGAGGGCAAAGCCCTACAACCATGTACTGTGGAGCTTGGAGTGGGAAGCAGGACCCATTGGTCTCTGGGAACCAGGTCAGGAAAATACACAGGTCTCATTTTTTAGTCATTTGACTCTGAATTTCAGGTGTCCACTATTCTGGGTAAAGATTTTTAAATGTTTAGATTTTTTCTTTTTTCTTTTTTTTTTCTTTTTTTTTTTGTTGTTGTTATTGTTGAATACAGTAATCTGGTAAGTGCTAAATCAGTCTCTGTAACTATCAACCTTCTGGCCTTGAATGGAGGGGCCAATTTAAAACTGAGCTCTACGTAACAGGTTCCCTAACCTTTCACACTCATCCTGCCTGCCACAATGGGGAGGGCTCCCTGAGGTTCCTCTGATGACACTGTCCCATCTGAGTGCATACAATCACTGTGATAATGGGACAGCATCCCATGCTAATCCTATCTTCTGTACTTCCCCAGACTGAGGCAGGCAAGGCCAGGTCCCCAAAAGTACACACTTCTGTGGGCACCATCTAAAAAGAGAACATACACAAAGGTCTGGGCAAAACCTAGCTCTCCCTTGCTCCTTTCTAAGCCTCTGAGCATGGCTGATAGCAGGCTAGGGCAGGCGTGGTTCTACAGATCTGGCTGTTTCTCTTCCTTTTTCAATGCAGACCTGGTCCAAAGGGAAATGAAAGTTGGCCTGGGACATCCCACCCTCATCCCACGAAGACCTGAGCTGCAGATTCTAAGCAAAATTTCCCTACACAGAAAGTGAGACTCAAATACCAGAGCACCATGCTTCCCACCTGCACTCTGTGTGTATATACAGCTCCTCAGACATCCCCTCTCCACTCCAGGGAGACCACAAGTAAGCAGTGCTGGGATAATACGAACTGTCAAGTGGGGCTGTCAACTTAACATGCAACATCTACCTACAGTGTCCAGCAGGGTTTATATATTTGCCAAAACTGTGATGGCTGTAACAATTTGCATGGTGCCCAGGGGTAGAAGTGTCTCACAATGACTCTTCTAAAAGGCCAAGCCAGTTTGGGTCCACATGAAGAATGGTATGGGCAACTACAGGAACCTACAGTCAATGGACTTGAGAGTAAGGAGCTCCGTTCCTGCTGCCCCCACCTGCTGACAGGCCAGACATACATGTCTGTCACTGTTAGCTGGCGTGTGACCATGAAGAATGGAACATTCCCATGGTCACCAACCAGGACAGTGATGGCTATAACAGACTGTGAAATGCTAAATCAAGAGACTATTACTAAAAAGAAAGAGAATATTACTATTACTAAAAGAAAGAGAATGTGGCCTAATAGAGAAAACAAACTAATCTAAGCTTTCTGGGATATTGCTTTAGAGACACTTTCCCTAAAACTTGTTGATGGACAATGTTGGATTCAGAACTCCTGCAGGAGTGGTTTCATGTTCATGGTCATCACACTCTCTGCCTATGAAGAAGCTTTTTGAGATATGCTGTCAGCAATTTACAGCCACATCAGAACCTTCTAGAGATGCCTGGCCTCCACACCCAGGGCCTCTATACTGGAGACTAAACCCAGGGCCTTCCTATTGACCTGTATGTCAATTTTTTATTTTTTATTTTTTATTTATTTATTTATTTTTGCAAAACCCGGGCTTGAACTCAGACCCTTGCACTTGCTAGGGAAGCGCTTATTCTACTGAGCCATCTCCCCGGCCCCTTACCCAGGGCCTGTAGTGTACCTCCACACATGTAGGTTGGGGACACTGCCCTCCCCAGACACCTGGTTTGCTGTCACCCTGGCCAGATCCTTACCTGACTTCTTATAGCCACCAAAGGGAAGCTCCACCGGGCTGACATTGTAGTTGTTAATGTAGCACGTTCCTGCCTGAAGCTCGGCCACCACTCTGTGAGCCCGCTGGATGTCCCTACCAAGGAGAGCATGCCAGGTTATCAGTATTTTACTAGGCAAGGCCAGAGTCCAGTTTTAAGGATTCCAAAAGCCTGCCAAATATTTGTTTCCTTAAAATAAAAGGTTTTTAAGCTGGGCGTGGTGGCGTACATCTGTAATCCCAGCACTTGGGAGGCTGAGGCAGGAGGATTGTTTTGAGTTCGAGACCAGCCTGAGCTACAAAAGTGAGCTTAAGGCCAGCCTGAATGGCATAGTGAGATCCTGTCTCAAAAAGACAAAATAAATAAATAAATAATAAAATGTTTTAAAACCATTATTATTGAGAAAAAGTTAGCACAGATTGTAAGAGTTATAGTATCATCCATAAGGAATCTACAAAATAAACTTAACAAAGGGTGCTGGAATAAGCCGGTGTAGGGAAAAATAGTGTTTTTAACACATGGTCTGAGAACTAGACACCTACATGTGAAAGGCTAAAGATAAACCCCTTTCTCCTAAACCATACACAAAAATTCGCTCACGTGGATCACAGATCTAGAATATCAGAATGAAAACTGTAAAAATTCTTGGAAGAAAAGACAGAAATAAATCCCTAAGTCCTTGGCTTAGACAAAGACTTCCTGGCTGTGACATCAAAAGTAACAGACCACATACCACTAAACAGAATAATTGGGCTGTATCAAATTTTTTTTAATTTATAGTACAAAAAAAGACAATCAAGGACTGTGGAGATGGCTCAGTAGAATAAGCACTTCCCTGGCAAGTGCAAGGGCCCCTGAGTTCAATCCTCGGTTGAGGTGGGGGACAATCAAGAAAGTAAAAATAGGGCCAGCCAAATAGCTTAGAGGATTAAAGCACTTACATGCAGGTGCAGGGGCCAGGCTGGGGTTTGATCCCGGAGCCTGCCTTGCTGGCCCTGTCCCCCCAGGGTGTGCTGAGATGGCAATTGAGATTGGGTGTGGTGGTGAACACCTGTGATCCCAGCTCTTGGGAGGCTGTAAACAGGCGGATCACTATGAGTCCAATCTAGTAGTGAGACCCTAAACACCCTGTAGACCCTTCCCTAAAATACAAAAAAAAAAAAAACAAAGAAAGAAAGTAAAAATAAGCTAAATATGGTGACACACACTTGCAACTCTAGCCCTCAGTAAGTTGAGGCAGGAGGATCACTGCAAGTTCAAGGCCAGCCTGAACTACATATTGAGTTAAAGGCTAGCCTGAACCATATAGAGGCTCTGTCTCAAAAAAAAAAAGAAAGAAAGAAAAAGAAAAACCTAAAAGTAGGCTAGAATAAATAAATAAATAAATAAATAAAAGTAGGCTAGGTATGGTGGCACAGCCATGACCCTGCAGTCAGGAGGCTGAGACATGAGGATCACAAATTTGAGACTAGCTGAGGCTACGCAGCAAGTTCCAGGCTAGCCTAGATTGTGTATTGAAATCCTGTCTTGAAGAAAAGAAGTTACAAATCACATTCTCTGGCTCCACTGATAGAAAATATTCTTTCAGAATAGGCAAACCCAAGGGCCAGCGAGATAGCTCAGTGGACTAAAAAGTGCCTGCTTAGGCAAGCACAGGGACTGGGGTTCCATCCCCAGTACCACATGCACCAGCCCCGCACCCAGGGCGTACTGAGCTGTTGATGAAGTCTGGGCATGGTGGTGCACAACTGTAATCCCAGCTGCTGGGGAAGCTGAAAACAGGAGGATCACTATGAGTCCAAGGTGCATAGTGAGGCCCTGTACCAAATACATTAAAAACAGTAATAATAAGCAAACCCATAGTTTCAGACATTAGATTACTGGCTCCCAAGGCTGGTGAGGAAAGGGAATAAAGAGTGACCATGTTGTTTTGAAACAAGATCTCGCTAGGCAGTCCAGCTCCCTATACAGCCTGACTGGTCAGGAGCTCACAGCAATTCTTCTGCCTCAACCTCTCAAGCACTAGGATTAATAGCCATGCACCACCAACCTGGCTGGAAATAACTATTAATGGGCATACAGTTCCTTCTGAGGATAAAGAAAGACTGAAAATGACCTAAAATTAGATTCCAGTGCTAGTTGCACAAGTCTGTAAATAAACTAAAAGCCACTGAGTGAATTGTGTAGCATGTGAATCATCCCAATGATGGGATGATTCCTTCAGAAGAAAAAGTAACAGCATATGAAGGCTCCCGTCTTCTGGGACTGGGTTTTGTTTGTACTGAGGTAGCAAAGTAAAGCAAGAGCACTTTGCTGTCTCCTTCCACAAATTTAAAACACTGAATCCCAATCTTTTCCTCAGCACTCAAAAGAAGCTATTATATTGGGCCTCAAGGGAGACTTGAGCTTCTCTTCCAGGTCTCACACACAACGCCACAGAAAAACTGACCTCTCGGCCACCAAACAAACAGCATACTTCCCAGCACAAAGCAGCCTTAGAAAACTGCAAAAGATTGAGCAAAGCTGGTAGGTAGCCAAGACGTATGTGTGGATTTTCAAAATACAGTTTGCCCCCAAATCATCTTTTGCCTTAAAATTTATGAACAAGGATTAGTCATGCTATTTAGGATATTTAAAACCGAAACAACTCCCTGATACTCAACAATAGGAAAAATGCTTATATGAGTTACAACGCATTCCAGTGACACTATTCAAATGCCACTAGTATGTATGCTTTTTAAAGAAGACTTGGGGGGGGGGTCTTTTTTTGTTTTGTTCTTTGAGACAAGGCCTTACTAGCCCAGGCTAGCTTAAACCCACAGTGATCCTCCTGCCTCAGCCTCCTGAGTGCTGGGATATAGGCATGTGCCACCACTCCAAACTCCATATTTATACCCATACACATTTCCAGATTCCTTCACATGCATGAGTATGCTTCTAATAGACTCCTACCCCAACGCCATACATAGATCACAATCTTAAATTCACTGAACAAACCAGAAAACAGAATTTTCATCCACAAAATTTAAAAGTCAATTTAAACTTGACCAGGGTCCTCTGGTCATTCAGGGCAAACTATAAAGTGCTATTGTGGCATCTTCTGACCTCAACTAAAGCAACCACTGAACGCCGATGGCCCACCTCCATCAAGGAGAACCCAGATCCACCACACATCAAGGCAGCCTCTGTGTCCCCCACCCCTGAAGCTGCCCGGGGTGCCCACCCCCACACACCTGGTAAAGACGCCAGCTGCAAGTCCAAACATGGTATTATTGGCTCGTTCCAGAACCTCAGCTTCCGTGTCAAATGGTAAAATGGCCATGACGGGTCCAAAGATCTCTTCCTTCACACAGGTCATGTCATCTCTGCAATCAGCTGCAAACATGTAGCATAAAAGCCAAAGTCGGTGAAATCTCTGAAACTTAGAGACACTTTATCCCCAAAGAACAATAAAACGTAATTCGAAAAACTCCAGCATGGCACTGCCAGTATGGACACAAACTGAACATCCTTTCTGCATGGCAATGTCGCAATTCACACTGAACAAGCTTTAAATCTGCCTTTGTGAACCCATCATAAGGAAACAGCTAATGAGGAGACAAAGATTTACTGTCAAGCATAGTCATCACAACTTTACTTAAAACAGTAAAAACAGAATACAATAAACTGAAGACCCAGAATACAAGAAATGATCACATGAACTATACACATCCTCACGGCAGGCTTTCAGGAAGCTCCAAGGATGTTTTAGGGGGAAAAAAAGATGGTATAAATGTTCACAATAAACCCTGCAGACAGAACTACAACCAACATCTGTTTAAAATGTTACAGAATAATTGTTCTTACACTTTATCACATTTTCTTAATGAGACAGGAAGGAGGAAATGGAAAGAAGGGAGAGAGGAAGGGAGAAGGGTGGGCAGGACATTGAGGGGAAAAGGAACTGAGGAAGTATTCGTTTTATATTAAAACACACTTAATTTTCTTTAAGTGGCTAATTCCCAAAATGATTTAATTCATAGTTAACATTTTAAAATACATATTTCAAAAAAGCTCAGACATTCAAATGCTCACTGGTGTACCCGAGCGAGTTGCAAAAAAAGGGGTGCATGAATTCATCTGCACTGTACTTAAGATGAGCTTCTCTCCATTTTAGCAGTCACTGCATGGAGATATGCAGTTTATAAGTCTGTGTGATACACGTAAACAGTGTGGGGGCTGAAAAAGAGTCTGAGAACCCTACTAGAAACACCAGTCCTTTCTTAGCGGAAGACTAGAAGCCAACTACTTCCTAAGCTATAAAGACAACAACCAGAAAATCTCTTAAGAGATCTGCTAGGTGCTAGTCTTTATCATCTGGCTTGTTGGTCACCTGTGAGACACCATGCCCTCCATAGACGTCTGCATTATATTGAAAGGTATATCAAGAAATACCTGTGCTACGTTTAAGGAGGGTTTCATATGTTCTAATTCTTTGAAAATAAGAATACACATATAATTTTGAGAAAATCATTGGCCAGAATTTAATTATTCAAAGCAATTACCCAATAGTCCTAGAAATGGGGCCGGAGAGATGCCTCAGTGGAATAAGCACTTCCCTGGCAAGTGCAAAGGCCTGAGTTCAACCCCCGGTTCCGCCAAAAAATAAAAAATGAGTTTGCAATAGTCCTAGAAAATACCTTATCATTCTCCTCAAGTCTTGTTTTTGTTTGTTTTCTGTATTTTACAGAAGGGTCTAGAGGGTGTTCAGGGTCTCACTACTAGATCAGACTCATAGTCATCCTGCCTATTTACAGCCTCCCAAGAACTAGGCACACGCCACCACACCCAGTCTCAATTGCTGTCTCAGCAGGCGCTGGGGGGTAAGGCCAGCATGGCAGGCCCAGGGATCAAACTCCTGGACCCTGTGCCTGGTGCTTTAATCCGCTGAGATATTTGGCCAGCCTAGCACTACTCAAGTTCTTAACACAGGACAGAATGCGGAGGAGGGAGGTCTGAACAGGAGCATCAAGAGATAAGAATATAAAGGAGGGCTGACAGGTAAGAACATCTTATACATGTGTGCCACCATGGCCGGCTCAGACCAGGAAATTTTTAAGACTGAGAGATGTTAAAAAGTATGAGACTGCCTCATGGTTAAAAAGACTAACATACTACCTACCAAACCGGCTTTACTATATTGATCTTCCATAGTGCAAATGAAAAACATTATTTCTTTTATTGAGGAATTAAACTGATTACTTAAATTTTTATCAAATATACATTTTTAAGGCTGAAGATACAGCTCAGTGCAGAGGCCCTGGGTTCAATCCCTAGCTCTGCAAAAGAAAACACAACAAAACAAAAAAACCGATACACTTCTTTTTAATTTTTCACTTTTATTTTTCTTGTTCTCCTGCTTCTAGAACATAAGACATTGTCCCAGTTAAACTAAAACCTACGACTCCTCTAAGGGAATGGCACCCAGAGGGGGTCAAAGTTGTTGGGGTATTTCTACTTAAATCTGAGTAGTGGGAACACATGGATTGTCAATCCTTGCCTTATGCCACATACAAATTTGTTCAATATTGACTTCTATCTATTCAATACCTAATTCAAGTCACTTAAAAGCAAATAAGGGGCTAGGGAGATAGCTCAGTGGCCTAAGCACCTGCCTAGCAAGCGCAAGGAGCAGGATTCAATCCTCAGTACGGCATCCCTTGCCAGCCCCAGAGCCCTCTAGGTGTGCTGTGTAAGCCCCAAGCCTGGGCATGGTGGAGCATGTCTCTAATCCCAGTGTCGGGGAGGTTGAGACAGTAGGATTACTATGAATCTGAGCTATTTAGGGAGACCTAGTAGCAAATATATTTTTTTTTTTTTAATGGAACCAGTGATTGAACTCAGGCCCTTGTGCTTATTCTACTGAGCCATCTCCAGCCCCTTAATTAAAAAAAAAAAAAAAAAAAAAAACCTGCAAATAAGAAGACATACTTAATACACATGGTCTCATGTAGTATCCATCTTTTAATTTGGGATCCTCAGGTACATATGGGTCTCCACCACATAACACTTTAGCACCCTGCCAATGAAAAGAAAAACAATGTGTTGTTTTGCATTAAACATACAATTCCAGTGCACTCCAGAAAGGGTGCAAGTATCCTGAGCAAACCAACAGATGCAAAGCCGAGCGCTGCTGGGGCCCCTCCACCGGACCACAAAACACAGGGTGGCCATACAACACGACCATAGTGCAGCCCTCCCCTCGCCCAACCCCACCCCTCCTCACTCCTCACCTGTTCCTTTGCCAACTTGATGAAGCCCAGGACCCGTTCGAGGTGCAGCCGGTTGATGAGTGGGCCCATTCTTGTATCTTCCACAAGAGGATCTCCGATTTTTATCTTCTGGGTCTGTTTCACCACTTCTTTGGTGAACTTATCAAGAATTTCCTTTTGCACAAACACTCTGGTGCCATTACAGCAAACCTAAAGGACACACGTAAAACATAAATATACATAAGGAACAAAGAATGAGAGGAAAAAAGAAAATTAAGATAATAACTACACTTAAAGAGGCATGGCATAAATTTTAAAGAATATTTTCTTTTCTTTTTTTTTCGCCTGTTTAGTACAGGGTCTCACTACATGATCAGACGTAGTGATTCTGGTTTTGGCCTCCCAAGTGCTGGGATTACAGGTCTAGGCCACCATGACTAGTCTTAATCCATGGCTCAGTGTGCCCTGGGGGCAGGACTGGCCCAGTATACCTGATGGAACCCTAGCCAGGACTGAACTCTAGCTGTTGCACTCTCCCTAAGCAAGCACTTTAGTCCACAGAGTTATCTGGCTAGCCCCTTAAAGGATATTTTCTTTCTTTTAGCAGAACCGGGGATTGAACTCAGGCCCCTGTGCTTGCCAGGGAAGCATTTATTCCACTGAGCCATCTCACTGGCCCAATATTTTCATTTCTAAAAATTGCCCATGCTGAAAGATCCACCCCAAGCCCAGGACCCTCGTGTGTGTGGGAGAGCTTCCAGCTACCCTGTGCTCGTGGGACCTCTCTGGTCCAAACCCAAGCATGCCGTGTAAGACCCTCGGCTGCACCCTTGGGACACCCCCACCACTACGAAGCCCCAACACACACCCGCCCAGTGAGTGAGAATTTCTGTCTCGTTCTCAGGATCCCAAGATCCACCCAAAGTCCAGGCCCAGCCAGTGTGTGGGAGAGCTTCCTCTCTCCCCTATGCCCCTTTGGCCCCTTCAGACCCAGCTCAAGCCTGACATACAGGCCAGGGGTAAAAATCTGCAGCTGCAGTCCCTGCAGAGAAAGTAGGAGATAGAACCACTCAGCTAGTCCAGGAGCAGAACAACTTGCCAGAGGAGCACAACCGGTTCACTCCCAAGGGCTGCACCAGGAAGGAGCTGAGCACAGCAACCAGACCCAAGCCAGGCGCAACTGGATAAATCCAAACTTTGCAGATCTGCACCTGAATTTCAGTAAGTGCTAAGGTTATAACTACACAAAAGCCCTACAACAAATGTCAGAGGACAGTGCTATACAAAATGACAATGAGAAGGAGCAAAATGTAATCTCAGACCCCAAGCCCACCCATAACAAAAGCATGGAGGACACTAGCACAGAACAAATGGAGAATCACACAGCTGAAATCAATGAATCAATAATGTCTGAAATAAGGAAACAACTGCAGAAAGGTATAGAGGAACTCAGATTGGAAAAAAGAAATCTCTGAATTCATAGCATCTGAAGTAAAGAATCAAATGCAGAAACATATGGAGGAAACCCAATCTAAAAAAGAATCTGCAGTAAAAGAATTAACAACTGCTTCTAAAGACATTATTAAAAAAAAGATTAGGAAAACAACAGATTCCTTAAATGAGCAATACAGAAAAGAAATAGATTGCATGAAACAGAGTCAAAGAGATATAGAGGAACTTAAAATCTCAATCACAAGCTTGTAAAACCGTTTGAGTGAAGGTGAAGACAGTTTCAGATCTTGAAGATGCTGGTAGCTGGGCGTGGTGGTGCATGTCTGTAATCCCAGCACTCAGAAGGCTGAGGCAGGAAGGACTGTTGTGAATTCGAGATCAGCCTGAGCTACAAAGTAAGCTTAAAGCCAGCCTGAACTGCATAGTGAGACCCTGTCTCAAAAAGAAAAAAAAAAAAAAAAAAGAAGAAGATGCTGGTGCAGCTAGTGAAAAAACAGCTAGGATGCAGGAAAAAGTAATTCATCACATGCAAGACAATGCAGAGATGAACAATGTGAGACTAATAGGCATCAATGAGAAAGAAGGAGTCAACACAAATGATATTAAAAAAATACAGACAGAATAGCAGAAAACTTACCATATATGAGGAAACAATCTGACATCCAGGTAACCAAATCATACAGAATGCCAAATAACTTCAACCCAAATAAAAACACACCAAAACCTATAATAGTCAAGATCCCAGAAATCCAGCGCAAGAATAATATACTAAAAGCCACTAGAGAAAAGCAGCAGATTACATTCAAAGTAAAACACACCAGAATTATGGCAGACTTCTCTTCACAAACCATGAAGGCAAGAAGAGCATGGAACAGAGTACTTCAAGTCCTCTATGGAAACAAATTCGAGGGCCCTGGGAGATAGCTCCATAGGATAAGTGCTTGCCTGGCAAGCGCAAGGGCCTGAGTTCAATCTCCAGTCCACCAACCCCCCACCCCGCCAAAAAAGAAAACAAAACAAATTCCAGCCCAGACTACTATACCCTTCAAAATTCTCTTTCAAGTTTGATGGAGAAATGAAATACTTCAGTGGCAAAGAACAACTAAAGAATTTCATGATGAAAAAGCCAAGCCTACATAGACCACTGAATGATGTTCTAGAGATGATGAAAACTCCAAAATGATCAGAACTCCATGAATGAGAACAGAAGGAACTCACTAAATAGGGCAAACAAACACAGGACAAAAAGGAGTAAACAACAGCAGGTAAATAACATGTCAATCGTAAGTCAATACATCTCAATTATAATCATCAATATAAATGGACTCCAGCGTGGTCAGTGCCACTGAGCAGCTCATCAGATCTCAGCTTGTGAAAGGACTGTAAGGACAGAAGATGTGTTCACACACATGGTGTGAAGAAGCCATCCTTACAACTCTGTAATCATGTCATATCGTTTTTAGAAAGCTGACTTCCATGATTTTCTAGCTCCACACCCTATGCCTAAGCCTTTATTACTTTATTATTAATTATATATTATGAAGTCATAAATGTGCCATAAAGCTATATTGTGCATTACACTTGGAATCAATTAAAGGTAGTATGTATGTATGTATGTGTATATATATATATATATATATATATATATATATATATATATATATATTATGGACTCAATTCACCAATTTAGAAAAACAGACTGGCATAGTGGATTAGGAAACAAAATCCAACAATATGCTGTATAAAAGAAACACACTTAACTCATAAAAAAAAAATTCATAGGCTGAAAGTCAAAGGATGGAAAACAATACTACATGCCCCAGCACCTCAGAAAAAAGCAGGTACAGCAAAATCCTATTCTCAGACAGTCTTAACTTCAAACCAAGAACAATCAAATGAAATAAAAGAAGGCCTGGTTAGTATATACTGGTTTAGGGAAAAATTCAAGAGGAAGAGGTAACACTCATAAATATGTATGCACCAAACACAATGGAGGACCACCTGAGCAGCTCTCCTTGAAAGAAGAGCAACTGTCTCCAATTTGACTGAGCCTGATTCTATTTCCTCGTATTGTTATGTACAGAGCTGGCTAGAACTTCTGTTTATCCTTCAATTGGCCTTAAGCAATGTATATTAGTCCAGCTGAGGTGCTCCTGATAGTCTTTGAAGGTGGCATGCATGTTTCCCTGATAACCTACACCTGCTGCTTCTTAACATGAGCCGGATAAACACAGGACAGAAGAGCTAATGCTCTGTACTGCCAGCTGGGACCAAGCTTTAAGATACAGGCTATGACTTCTTAGGGCGTGAAAGACTACATCAAAGCTGAAGCACCAGACCACCCAAAACATTAAATGCTATCTCAATGGCATAATAATATAATGCAGATTACTCTTTCTGCATATCCTCTCTGTATATGGAAGAAGTAAATGTAGGCCACCCACCTAGCTCAGCTCACAGAGTCACCTACTTCCCACAATTCTTGGTCATTCCTCCTCAAGCCATTCCTTCTCAAATCACTCCCCAACTAAACAAAAACCAGGTGAGGCCCTGGGTCCCTCTCTTGGTTCCAAAAAGCCATCTTAATGACTGGACTTAGATCCCCTCAACTCTGCAATGATTGAAAATATAATTTAATGGCTCTATTTTCACCATGGGTTGCATTGAAAGGGTTAAATTGGAATTAATTTGATGGGATTCCAATAATGTAACTTTGGGATTACAAGTATTGGTTTCTTCGATCAAAATGAGGACCTGGAAATGACTCCTACAAAACATGAGAGCACCCAACTATATAAGACAAATCTTAATAGACATGAAAAAATCTAATATTCAATACAACAATCTTAACAGGAGAACTTAACACCCCATTGTCCCAAAAAGATAGGTCAACCAGACAAAAAAGTAGCAAGGAAGTAGCGGAACTGAACCAGAGCTTGGAACAAATGTACCTGGTGGACATATACAAAGTGTTCCACCCAACCACAGCTGAATAGACATTTTTTCAGCTGCACAAGGGTCATTTTCTAAAATAGACTACATACTAGTCCACAAGTCATGCTTAAGTATATGCAAGAAATCAGAAATTATCCCATGCATATTATCTGACCACACTACAATGAAACTAGAAATAAATGACAAAAGAAGCCAGAAAAAAACCCTAAACACATGGAAATTAAACAACATCTGATATAGCAATCAATGGGTCACAGATGAAATTAAAAAAGAAATTCAACAATATGTACAATTCAATAAAAATTCAACTACAACTTAACAGAATTTATGGAATGTGATGAAAGCAGTTCTCAAAGGGAAATTTATAGCTGTGAACTCACACATTAGGAAAACAGAACAGGAACAAATAAAACCCTAATGCTGCACCTCCAACAACTAGAAAACGAAGAGCAAACCATACCCTGAGCCCAAAGACAGTATGAAATCATAAAAACAGAGCAGAAATTAATTCAATTGAGACGAAGAAAACAATTCAAAGAATAAATGAATCAAAAAGCTGGTTTTTTGAAAGATTAAATAAAATTGACAAGCCTAGGGCCGGGGAGATGGCTCAGTGAAATAAGCGCTTCCCTGGCAAGTGCAAGGCCCTGAGTTCAATCCCCGGTTCCAAAAAAGAAAAAAAAAAAAAAATCAATAAACCCCTAGCTAACCTCAAAAAAGAGGAAAGAAACAATTCAAATACAAGCCATAAGGAATGAAAAGGGTGTAATAAACACAGACCCAGTGGAAATTCAGAAGATTATTTATAGATACTTTGAGAATCTTTACTCTCACAGAATAGAAGACAGAAATGCACAGATTTCTAGAAAGGTACAAATTACCAAAACTGAATCAACAAGATATAACAACTCTGAGCTACTCAATCAGCCAATGAAATACAAAATGTAATAAAAAAAAACCTACCAACAAAGAAAAGTCCAGGTCCTAATGGATTCACAGCTGAATTCTGTAAGAAATTTTGGATAATATAATCCCTATACTCCTCAAATTCTTCAATGAAATTCAAAAGGAAGCAATCCTCCCAAAATCTTTCCTGGAGGCAAGTATTATACTGATACCAAAACCAGAGATGCAAAAATCCTCAGTAAAATCCTAGCAAACAGAATACAACAAGATTATACACTATGACCAGGTAGGATTCATCCCAGGGATGCAAGGATGGTTCAACATTCAAAAATCTATAAATGTAATATACAGTGTTAA
>PVKA01033200.1:0-24638 GCA_004027165.1 Ctenomys sociabilis | reverse complement strand
TTCCCTTTTCCCCACAACCTCTCCAACATTTGTTGTTGGTTGATTTCCTTATGATAGCCATTCTTTCTGGAGTGAGATGATATCTCAGTGTTGTTTTTATTTGCATTTCACGAATGGCTAGCGATGTGGAGCATTTTTTCATATATTTGTTCGCTTCTTTAATTTTGTCCTCTGAGAAGTGTGTATTCATCTCAGATGCTCATCCACATGGATGACACAGACAAAGGAACTACAGAATAATGCACAGGACTACAAGATAAACCCTGAGAAGACTTCAATGACCACATAGGAAATATAAAGTTTATGTGTTGGTATATAAGTTTTGATCTACCTAGGTCTTAAACATCCAGCAGAAAAGTATAAAAGTATAAAAATGAAGTATACATCGTGAGCCCATAATATTAAGCTGAGATGTAAATGGATATGGTCGACAATTTCTTTGAATAATCCCCTATGGTTGCAGAATGCTGGACTGTGTTGGATTGTGGTGTTGAGTTCAAGCATCTAAGGTAGTTGAATGTCAAGGGAGTGCCCACTTTTGACAGGTGTAGACAAAGGAAGGGGTGTAGAAAGAAAAGATCATGATGTGTGTGTATAGACAGTACAGTTGGGATAGATAACGCTGTGCTTCTACATAATTCTATGATAGGCAAGATCTGCACTAATGGTGGTTGGACAGGATATTATGTCGGCTTTTAGTGCTATGGTCATCCACTAGGTAGATAATTATTGAATCTTTGATATAATTCAGCTATTAAAAAAAACCTGTAAATATAATATCATGTATGCACCTTGTACAATACCAAAATGTTATGAAAACAGTTTGCAATGTATTAATTCATCGAATGTGTATGGTTAAGATGTCTTGAAACTGTCTGATTGACATTTGTATTTTAATAAAATAAAAATAAATGAAAAAAAAAGAAATTAAGCCCATAAAAAGGCCCAAACTTCATTCATAGAGATGTTCAACATACAAACCAGTGGAAGTGTTAGGGCTGTGTGGGTGTGTGTTTACATGTGTGTGTGTGTGTGTGTGTGTGTGTGTGTGTATACACATATGTGCACACATGCATATGCATACAGGATAGTTAATTTTAGGTCTCCACTTGACTGACCTAAAGAATACCTAATGAACTCACAGAGCATTATCTCTGAGTAGCCAGTGAACATGTTTCCAGAGGAGACTGGTGTGTGAATCAGTGGACTAAGTAAGTGGGAAGATCCACCATCAACATGAGCAGACACCATCAGAAGAGCCAGGTACTAAACTGAAGAGAAAAACAGCAACAGCAGAGGAAAGGTGATTTTCATAATCTCTCTCTCTCTCTCTCTCAAACGTCATGTACAATTGTGTAAGCTAATTAATTCAAAATCCGCAAAGTAATCTGCTAGGCCACAAATCCCAAAAAGAGCTGGTGCTGCAACGCCATTCTAAAGGCAGAATCGCTCCTTCTTCAGGAAAGTACGTCTTTTGCTAAGACCTGCCGCTGATTGGATGAAGCCCACCATGGAAAATAATCTGCTTTATTCAAATTATGCAATTTAATGGTGATCTCATATTAAAAGTACTTTCACTGAAATATCTAGGATGCTGTATAACTAAACATCGTGGCACCATGACTGAGCCAGGTTGAAACACAGAATTAATTCTCATGGGGGTAATAGAGAGCTGTTCTAAATGTGATGCTGGCCCAATTAATTATGGGTATGACATATAAACTGTCAATGATTTCCTTCTAAACATTAACTTCAGATAGATTATGACTTCAACATGAAAGATTATAACTTTTAGCTATTTCAAAAAAAAAGACTATTTTTGTTGTTCCAGGGTAAAAAGGTTTCATTAAATACAAGGAAAATGAAAATTATTTAAAAAATTGGTAAATTTAGTTACCTAAAATAAAAGCTAATTTTTCCAAAAGTAACTATAATCAAATTCTGTAAAATAATACAGTAAAAAGGAAATATTTATAATGATATATAAATAACAACCATCACATTTATATACCTCCAAATTGGTAAGAAAAATATGTACAAGTTCCCGAAGATGAATGCAATTATTATTCATTGAAAGCATATAGCAATCATTTTTAAACAATTGGTAAGAAAAACACAAGCAATCAAATACAAAATAGACTAAATATATCAAGAAGCAATGCACAGGAGATCTGACTGACTGATAAAATAATGAAAATTATTCAACATCTTTCACAATCAAGACAATAAAATTAAGGCAATGCTTTGTGACTTTGTATCTACTATATCAGCAAAAATATAAATGACTAATTACATTTTTGAAATATGAAAAATGTGGAGAGAGCTCGTATCTACGTAATAAAACCATTTCAAAGAACAACTTGATTTCTTTAGGTGAATTTAATAATACACATACACTTCAAGCCAATAATTTTATTCTTATTACAAGTCTTATGGAAGCCGGGCGTGGTGGTGCATGCTTATAATCCCAGCACTTGGGAGGCTGAGGCAGGAGAATTGTGAGTTTGAGACCAGCTTGAGCTACAAAGTGAGCTTAAGGCCAGCCTGAACTGCATAGTGAGACCCTGTCTCAAAAAAGACAAAAAAAAAAAAAAAAAAAAAAAAAAAAAAAAAAAAAAAAAAGTCTTATGGAAATTCTTCTACTCTATGACCCAAAACAATAAAAGAGAATAAAGGTGCTGGCACTCTTCATAATAGAAATAGCTAGCTAGAAATAATCTGCTAACCATCAGAGATAAAATAAAGGTCAGGGAGATGGTTCAGTAGAATAAGCATTTGCCTGGAAAGTTCAAGGGCCTGAGTTCAATCCCTAGTTCTGTCAAAATAAAAAAAATTAATACAATGTTTCAATGATAATGGAATACTTATATCTGACAAAACTAAACAGTAAAAGGGGAAAAAAATGAAGGACAATTTTTATATCTATATATTCAAAATAGGATAGATATACAGCAACTATCTTAATTCAATGATTAGCAAGATTTTTTCTAATAGTGTGTGGACAAGATATCATGTCTGCATCTTGTACTATGAATAACCACTAAGAAGACAACAATATGCAATGTATTAATTATTGAAACTGTCCTATTAATTAGTTTTGAAATTGTCTCATTGCTATTTGTTTCTCAATAAAATTATTCAAAAAAAAAAGGAAAATATAAAATAAAGATAAGTGGGCAGGCCAAATAACTCAGCAGATTAAAGTGCCTGCTTAGGCAAGTGCAGGGGCCAGGAGTTGGACCCCCCGGGGCCTGCCCTGCCAGGCCCACCCCCGGGGAGCACTGAGATAGCAGTTGAGACTGGGTGTGGTGGCATGCACGTGTAAACCCAGCTCTTGGGAGGCTGTAAACAGGAGAACAACTACGAGTCCAATTTATGCGATGAGACTCTGTGGATCCCATATCCTAAAATACAAAAATAAAAAAGATAAATAAGGAGAAAATATCAAGTGACCATAAGAAAAAAATATAGTGTCCTAGTTACTTTTCTCATTGCGGAGACCAAACTCCTGACCCACAAAGCTAAAGGAGGAAAGCTTTATTTTGGCTCACACGTGGCAGAGGTTTTGGTTCATAGTGCAGCATGCCGTGGCAGAGGGCCCTTGAGCAGGAGGAATGGCTCATGGAGGGTAAAAGGCAACAGAGCAGTGACGCAACACGCAGCTAGGGCAGCAGCCCTCCCTCTGTTGTTGATACTCCATCCAGGCTCCCCCTGTTAGGGCAGCAGCACTTTCCAAGGAATCTTAATCCTCGCATCGTACCAGGAATCTATCCAGCATTAGATCATTAATCACAGCGTCACACACTCTATCTCCAGCCACCTCTGAAAAGTCCCGGCTATGACTGCACGAGGTTTTGAAAGGTGGGCATCTAGACCCAAGCCGTAACATATAGGTAGTTCTTCTCAATAAAAAATGCATATTATGCGTTCATTCCTTTGTATACGCATTATTCTAATTGACTTATTATGGAATAAAACTTTGCTAACGTTCTCCAGTTAAAGACGGTGCAGTGTGAATCACAGATTGAGATGTTCAACTTTTGAATATTTGAAATTATATTATGATAAAGTAAAAGAAGTCACAGCAAAAGTTAGCTCCTCCCTCTTCTTTACCGGCATGAGCATTAAGTTTTAACATGCACACATAGTAATTGCAAGTACATCATTAGTCATCCTGGCCAATGGGAAAACCACAGACTGAACAGTGAGAGTCCTGGGTGCTATTATTTGTCCTGCCTTTTTCTAAATGTGATCTAACTTTAGGGCTTTCAAGGTTTAGTTAAGTTTCAGTTTGCTTGTCTGGAAAACCACCTTTGCCTTCCGGGGTGAGACCTCATTATGGACTTATATGTCAAGTGGAAGGAGCAGTCGTATACTACACACCAGCAAGCTACTTGTCTTATCGGCTTTAGATAACAGTCTGTATATTTTTAGCCCATATTTATCATCAGCTTTAATCAAAAGCTGTGTTGACACCATTCATGTGAAAGTAATTATTTAGTGATTTAAACTCAAAATTTTGTGAGCAAACTGTAAAGGCACTTGGAAATATTGGGGAAAATGTAAAGACATCATTTTTCCTAGTGTTGTAAATTTGAGCAATGCATGATATGCTGTGGATGTTTGATCCTTCAAAAATTCATGTTGAAGCCTAAACCCCGAGTTGATGTCAAGAACCTGAGGTGGGGAAGAGTACAAGTCCCAAGAGATCCACCTAACAAGTGGGATAAAGTCCCTTAAAAGAGATTCCACTGAGCAGCTGGGCCTTACACCCCTTTTGCCACATGAGGAGATATTGTCTACAGGAAGGATTTAAATTCCTTCCCAGAACATGGCCTTACTAGAATCTAGAAGAGAGAAAAATAAATTTCCCTTATTTGTAAATTTCTCATTCTCTCATAGGCTGTTATGGCAGTGGGGACAAATAAACATAATAGCTATTTATAAAGAAAGTGTCCATCTGTGAAGGGGCCACAGCCTCTGCATTGATAGAATCACTGAAGAAACTCAGTACTTTTAATTTATATATTTCTTTTCTTTCATTTTTATTGGCATGTATTAAGTGTACATATTAATAGGGCAGAGTGATATTTCAAAACGTCCATCCAGCATGCACTGATGATCAAGTTCATTACTATTTTCCTCTCCTTGTCATTTCTTTATGTTTGGAGGTGTTTAGCTCCTCGCTTCTGAATCCTCATTGACTGCAGAATACTTCACTACGAGTTGTGTTGCAGAACACAACTTTAATCAAAAGCTTTATCCTTGTTGTATTCCTTCTATCTGCTTTGGTTATTTGCTTCCTGCCTCCCCCACAACACTCGCTTTTCTAGCTCCTAGTACTAAAGTACTAAACCCTTCTCACCTTTTTTTTTTTTTTTTTTTTTTTTGTGGTGGAACCAGGGATTGAACTCAGGCCCTGGCGCTTGCCAAAGAAGTGCTTATACCACTGAGCCATGTCTGGTCCTTCTCACCTTCTAGTAACCACTATTCTACATTCAAATTGACTTATTCATTTTTAACTTTCAACCCAAAAAAGGCTGGGGATATGTCTTAGTGACATAAGCACCTGCCTGGCAAGCACAAGGCCCCAAGTTCTATTCCCAATGCTTAGGAAAAAAAAAAAAAAAAAAAAAACATAAAAGAGAAAACTATGATACTTGTCTTTCTGTGTCTAGCTTATTTCTCTTCAGACAATATCTTCCAATTGCATGTATTTTATGACAAATTACAGAACTCCACACTATCTAGGACTGAATAATCTGTATGATAAAAAAGTAGGATATATGTAGGGTCATTTACTTAAAGGACTACTGCCCATGAGATCATATGTTATAGGATGATTGCTACGGCACCTACGGAACAGAAGGGCTCAGCTTTCATCTCAAGAGAAAAGTTGCTGCAAGAAATGCAGGCACCTGCCAACACCCAGCACTATTTGATCTACCAGTGTTCAATCCACAGCATCCACTCTGTCGCTGGGACACTTCCAGCCAATGACTAAGTACAGTGCGTGTACTGTGGTTGTGTACCCAGCCATTTCTGCACAACCCAGACCACTTTCGTGGTCCATCATTGTACCAGAGAGCCTCCTTAGCTTGACCAAGCCTTCTTGGAGCTGTACCACAGCCTATAGCTCTTACCACACAATCTTCCTTCTCTCCACTCTCAAGTGACAACCCTTGCTGTATTGCATTGCTCTGGAAGCTTCTCTCGTTCCCTTAGGGGAGCCCATGCCCTGCATACATCTCAGTATTTCTGGTCATCTTAGCCTCTGCCCCCTGAAGGACATGAACTGAATGAAAATGTCAAGAAACACTCTTGCCCAAGAGAAACGTATAACCCAGAATAAATAGTAATGTACGATAATCTATAATAGAAACTAATTATGAAAATACGTATATTTTAAAAGCACACTGTGATTAGTCTATTGCAGAGCAAAATGGTTTTAAACTACTTTTCCCTCTAAAATTAACTAATGAAATTCAGTCACTCAATAGACATACTCCATAGAGGCTTGTTTTGTAATTTCCAAGCTGAAAAGAAGACAGTCACGCAGTGGGGAAAGTGAGGTAATCACTCCTGACAACATCTAACTTCAGCTATACCATTATACTATGGCTAGCGAGAATGGCAGCTGTAACTACTCCAATAAGCACGGTCTGACACTACTGAAATCCTTTCCTTTGTCAGGAATTACGAGGTATTATTGACTCCTTATTTCTCAGGTATGAGAGGACATTCTTCAGATTTATTGATGGCTGGTAGAGCCAATACAGGCACACATAAATAAGCTATAAAAGTAGGATTTGAGGGGAAATACAGCAATGTAGCCAAAATATTTGTTTTACACATATGTTTTATGCCTATAGACAAAGTTCAGTGTTAGTTCTAGCACTATTAGAAAATTATAAAAATGAAACAAATATAAATATTCCTGCAAGGAGCTTGAAATCTACTTAGGGAATCCATGATTATTTCAGTAGTCCTATTTTCTAAATCACAGTTGCAAATATGTGCATATTTGAAAAGCAAAGAGGAACCACCAGAATCAAAACACATTTAAAATGTAAAGATAACTGCAAGGTATCAATTTATTAAAGAAACTAAGATAAAAGGCTATTGGAATTCAGGATAAGGAGCAATGCTGCCAGCGGGGCTGAGAGTAGAGAAAGAACGATTTCAAAGAAAAGATAGAATTAGATGAAAGGGAGTTAATCTTCAAGCACAAACATAAACTTGCCCTGCAAGAAGAGATGAGTAATGAGTAGACAGGAGGATAGAGTGAAGACAGGGAGGGGTCTCCGCAAAAATGGAGGCATTCACTCAGTTTTACATAAATTATGAAGTGTAGTTAGAGAATGAGGTAAAGGTAACTCAAGCCTAGATTTGGAGGTCCTGGGATGCTACACAGAAAGGTCTTATATCATACACCCCATTGAAAAGATGAAAATGACCCCAAAAATCACAGATTTTCTCTTTAGAGTAAGAAAGCACTAAATTAAAATATCAGGATCATCTTTGACTTCAATGTCAAGAAATATCAAGTTCACTGTTAAAGTATATTGTTTTTGTGCTAGAAAATTTTACAATGTATTCTTCCACCAAAAGGAGAGGATTGTCATAACTGATATCTGTGATCAGAGAATGCCACGTATTTACAACTTCATCAGGCATCGGGGGGGAGTTAAATGTTAAGTGTCTTTGCTAAAGACTTTAAGTTTTTTCACTGATGTAGTATTCTAAATCAGATGATTTAAATAATGAAAATGAGCCAACAAAATGGCAGCTCCATTGACATGGGGCTTGTCTTGCTTATCCAGGGCTTTGGGATGGTGGTCTTGACAGCCCATCCTGGTGACTCAGGCCCCAGATGTAGTTCCAGTTAGAACTAAGAAACGGTTCACACCTCCAAAAGGAATTGCTAGAACAGGCCCAGAAAGCAGGAGTGGGAATCCCTCCAGAACAATGGGACAGTCGCATCTCTCTGGCCTGATGTCTTTGATGCCTGCGTTCTTCCAGAGGGTGAGGTGTGCCTGTCATCTCTTTCCAAGGAAGGACTGAAGCAGAAAACCAAGCAACTGAGGAAGAATGTAGCACCACAATTGTTGATCTAGAAGATAAGAGCATATAATGTCAATTTTAACATAAAGGATTTCCATGAAAAAGCTAAGGATATCTTCATTTAAGCTCATCTTTGTCTCAACAAGGGAGGAAATTTAAAAGACGATAGGGAGAAAAAACAATAGAGAAATAGAAGAGGAAGATGAGAAGCAAGGCTGGAAAATAAAGGAAGACAGCCAAATTTGGGATATTGGAGGGAAAGAGAGAAGAAAGACATAAAACGAAGAGCAGAGCAGCAACAAAACTAGAAACCATCTGAGTGTGGTGGTACAGGACTGTAAGCCCAGCACTTTAGGAAGCTGAGGCAGGAAGATTGCTGTGTGTTCAAGACCAGCCTGGGTCACAGACTGAGCTCAAGGCAAGCCTTAACTGCAGAGGGAGACCCTGTCTCCAAAAAAGCAAATAAATAAATGAAAACCAGAAACCATGTTCACTTTCATATGAAAACAAGACCAAAGAAAAAAAAAATTAAGTAAATTAAAAATTAAAAAAAAAAAAAAAAACAAGACCAAAAAATCAAGAAAAAAGCACTGGCAATGTCAGAAGTTGTTGACTTGAGTCTTTTACAGCTCAGCATATTAATATGGCTTTACTTCTTATACCTCGTTTTTATACTTTTCTGCTGGATGGTTAAGGCCAAGATAAAGCAAGACCTATACAACAAGAAATGTAACTTCTGTTTCTGACAAGGTCAGTCAAATCCCCTCAGGATTTAACCTGAAGCCCTGTATCGCAGTTTTTAAATCCTCTGTTAGAATCAACCATGTAGACGAGTCATGGTCATATGTAATTTTCTCTCTGTGAAAGCCTAAGAGAGGGGCCGGGGAGATGTCTCAGTGGAATGAACACATCCCTGGCAAGCACAAGGGCCTGAGTTCAATCACTGGTTCTACTACCAAAAAAAAGGGAAAAAGCCTGAGACAATGTAATCCAGTAGTCTATAATAGTCTCTACTATTATAGACTACTGGACTACATTGGATTACTTTGGTGAATTCATGCACCTAAAGTATTTGAATGGCAACGGAATACCCATCTCTGACAAAAGTAAACAAAAAAGGAGGATACAAATGAAGGACCATTTTTTAGTATATATATATATATATATATATATATATATATATATATATATATATATATATATATATATATATATGTCTGCATCTTGTACTATGAATAACTACTACAAAGACAACAATATGCAATGCATTAACTGTTGTAACTGTCCTACTAACCTGTTTTGAAACTTTCTCATTGATATTTCTCTCTAATAAAATTAATAAAAAATCAAGAAAAAGCAAAACAAAATAAAAGCAGAGGAAAGAAAACAAAAAAGGAAAAGAAGAAAAAAATGAAAATGAATTATTCTCACATGTAATTAAAGATCCAGGGCAGAAAGTTTCCAACTTTGGTGATTTTAGCAGCTCACTCGTATTGCCAAGAAACCCAGTGATTTCAGCCTTTTTGATCTCCTAAGTTTTTCAAGCCAGCTTGCCTTGAGGCTAGTATCAGATATGATAATAAACAGGCATCAGATCTAATGAGGAATGTGTACCTAAAACAAAAAGGTTGCTGCTTCATACATCTGTTTTCACAAGCCAGAAAAACTATACAAGGAGTTCCTCAACAAAATTCCCTTTATTTTATGAATCAGTTATTAACATTATTTCATACGCTTTTTCTTAAGCTAATCATTGGTAAGTGAAATGGACTGTATAATCGGTTGAGACTATAAAAGATTAAATCAAGGAGATAAGAATAGACATTTAAAAAATTATGATCTAACCAAAATGATGGCATAAAGGGTGGCAACCAGCAATGCCTGCTGGGTAGTCTCCTTCTGCCTTGCTGTGTGACTTGTGAAACATTTAACATCTTTGAGCTCTGATGTCTTCACTTGTAAATAATAAGGAAATTCATAAATCCCATATCGCTTTTCAATTTATTATTGATTATCCTTCCTGAAAATGTATTTTTCCATTTCAATCTTTCTTCCCTCAAACTGTATTTTGTATTTTTATTTAGACTGAAATTTAGAAGTCGATTTGATACTGCGGTGTTTCAAAGTAATTTGCAATAAACAGAAAATAAGCTGCTTTAAAATATTACAATTTCATGAGCTGGCAGAATGGTCACTCATGTCATTCCCACTAATGGGGAAACTGAGGCAGGAGAGCCACAACTCAACACCAGCCTGAGCAGCAAGAAAAGATCTCATCTCGAAAAGTTGCAATTCACAAGAGGAAAAATGATTTCATATATATATAACAGAGAGGGCCTATACATACATATAACTATAACATACTCTATGCATCATATACTGTATATATATATATATATATATATATATATATATATAGAGAGAGAGAGAGAGAGAGAGAGAGACAAAGGTAGTAAGAGAGAAAAGAGAACCAAATAAGGCATCTTTGAACTTGAAAGAAAATTCAATTTAAAATTAGGCCATTTATAAAGATTAGAATCTGAAAGAGGAAGTGCAAATAATTGCTAAATAGATGAAAATGACTTCACCTTAGTGAAAAAGTGAGCAAAGTACATTAAGCCTATATTATTTTTACCTGTCAAGCTGGAAAAGGTCCAAAAGTTTGAAGAATGCAGGAGCTGCATTTACAGGATTAATATTTGGGGAGGGGGCTGACCAAATAGCTCAGCGTATTAAAGCACTTGCAAGCAGGCACAGGGGCCAGGGTTTGATTCCCTGGACCTGCCTTGCCAGCCCTGCCCCCAGGGCTCGCTGAGACAGCAATTGAGGCTGGGCGTAGTGGTGTGTGCCTGTAATCTCAGCTCTTAGGAGGCTGTAAACAGGCGGATCACTACAAATTCAATCTAGTAGTGAGACCCTGAACACCCTGTAGACCCTTCCCTAAAATACAGAAAACAGAAAAAACAACTTTGGGGAGGGTCCTATGGAGGCCTATCCCCCACCACTTTCGATAGTACAAGTGCACACACCCTCTGACGGAGAAAACACACTTTTAGTTATCCTACAGGTGTACTGTGGTGACATGATAACTCACTATAAAAATAACTTTACAAAAATTAGCAATATCTAAATGTCTGTCAAGAAAAGATTGGTTACAAAAAGCAAAATACACTATACAGACATAAAGTGTGCAAATGTGAGGGAAAGCAAAAAATGAAAAGAGAAACTGATGTACATACTGCAGTGCACATGCAAAAGAATATACATGGTATCATTTGCCCAATTTCTTTTGAACAATACAAAAATGTATATATAGGCATTGAGCAGACTGGTGAGAATATTGGGCGTGTTTGGGTAAGTGTGAGCTCCTGCAGCCTGTAGCCTGGAACATTGAATCCAGCACACCTTACTGCATAGCCAGGAGATACACTGTGGTGAAAGTCACTTTCAACACAGTCAGAGCACACATCCTGACCGACAAGGACGAGGGATTGAACTCAGGCCCTTGTGCTTGCAAGAAGCTGCAAGCTGCCACCCAAGGAAAAGAGTGCACCTCTAGGAGATGTATGCTTACTCTCTTGGGACTTCCATTCATCATATCAGGACTTACTATTGGTGGAGCCTGCATTTACAAATACTTCATGCCCAAGAGCACCATTTACCATGGCAAGATGCATTTCTTGGTTTCTGAGGCCTCTGTAAATTTCTTTGAAGATGAAGATCTTTACTTCCTACCTGTGACAGAGGAGGCTGACATTCGTGAGGATGACAACATTGTAATCATTGATGTGCCTGTTTCAACTTTTTCTGATAGTGATCCTGCAGCAATCATTCATGACTTTGAAAAAGGAATGACTGCTCACCTAGACATGTTCTTGGGGACCTGTTACCTGATGCCCTTGAATACCTCCATTGTTATGCCTCCAAAGAATCTGGTGGAGCTCTTTGGCAGTCTTGTAAGGGGCAAATACTTGCTTCATACTTATGTGGTTCGCGAAGACCTGGTTGCTGTTGAAGAAATTCGTGATGTTAGTAATCTAGGCACCTTTATTTATCAACTTTGCAAGAACAGAAAATCTTTCCGCCTTCATCGCAGAGACCTCTTGCTAGATTTCAATGAGCGTGCCATTGATAATTGCTTGAAAATTAGACACTTCCCCAATGAATTTATTGTTGAGACCAAAATCTGTCAAGAGTGAGATAACAGATAAGCTTATCCTTGGTTATGAGAAGTTGGAGATTCACAGCATGACTTCAGCATTAAAGATATATAAAAATCAAAATGTTTATTAATACATTTGGTCTATTGTTTCTAATAAAAAAACTACAAATTTTTTTAAAAATGTATATATAGTATCACTTCCCACAAAAAGGAGGAGAAGCATATACCAATATTTCCTTGTATTTAACTAAATATATTATGAAAGGTACCTTAGAAACTATTGACTTTCACTGGGGAAAGGAACTTGACCACTATGGAGTAGAGTTGGGAGATTCGTCTCACTACAAATCATTTTATATATTTTGAGTGTTTAACTGTCTGAATACATTTCCCACTCAAAGTTGGATACAATTTTAAATTGTTATGATAAGTGTCTTATAAAACTAAAGATATTTCTCTAACATCTACCTGATAAAATGTCATAGTAATCATTACAGTAAGAAAAAGTATACATTATAGATTTCTATCAAAATCAAATACATTAAAAAATTTAAGAAAAGATGAGTAGAACTTAATCAGAAGGAAAGAGTTACTGAGTTGAGGAGAAGGGCAGGAGAGAGAGTGGGGAAAAGAGATGTATCTATGTATGTAAGCAGCATGGTTTGGACAACTGTACTGTGCATTTATGCTGGCCTACGGAAAGAAGTAGTTAATGCTTTAATTTTTTTTTTGTCTCCTCTTTTCAATTGTTTCTCTTTTTGTCTTCTTACTTTATTATATATTTATTTCTTATTCTAATTTATCTGCATTTATCTGGTAATATGAATAACTAGTTGGAAGACAACATCATATATCACAACAAATACTGTAAAATTCTTACTTTGTTAAATGAAAATCTGTATCACTTGTAATTTTTTGTTTTAATTCTTTTTTTTTTTTTTTTTTTTTTTTTTTTTTTTTTTTTTGTGGAACCAGGGATTGAACTTAATCCCTTGTGCTTACCAGGGAAGTGCTTATTCCACTGAGCCATTTCCCCCACCCTTGTTTTAATTCTAATTTGTACTCTCTTTAAAATAAAAAATTAAGGGGCTGAGGAGATGGCTCAGGATAATATACAAGGTGTTCCTAATATTGATTATAACATGTGTCTGAAAATTGAGGAGGTAGAATCAGCAAAACTGTGTTTTTTTTTATAATCAATAACTTTAAGAAGCACGTTCTGGTTAGAGAAGGAGCCAGCCTCCTGCCTATTTTCCGGTTGCTCTATGGCAAACCAACAAAACATGACACATAATAAAGATCAACACTAAGCCCCGTGTCTTTGTGGAGACTGATTTTCCTTAAAGAAGCAAATCAAGACTGAAATTTATTCATCACATATAATATTTACTTTGAATGCTAAGTGACAAGAAAACACCCCTGGTTTTAAGTACAGAGAGTTAAGGAAACCTCCGTAACAGCGTAAGTGCTGTCCACACCATCCAGTTGGCTACCGCCAAACATGGATCGCCTCATACCTCTCTGATTACATCCTAGATCAGCAATATAGTTTTGCACTTTTAAGCATTTCATTTTTAAACATTTATGTATATTTGTTCATTGTAATACCTTATGTATATTTATTTATTTTAATACTCTACATGTAATTCTGTGGACTTCCAAGTGTACAGAAGAGAGCCAGCCCGGTAGCTCAGCAGACTGCTGTGCCTGCTTAGGCAGAGTGCAGCGGTCAGGGTTCAGTCCCTGGCATGCTGTGCTGACCCCGTCCCTAGGGTGCACTGAGACTGTGATTGAGATGGGGCATGGTGGCACATTCCTGTCATCCCAGCACTCAAGAGACTGGAAACAGGAGAATCGCTATGAGTCCAATCTTCGTAGTGAAAACCTGTAGGCCCTGTACTAAATACATTTTTAAAAAAGATAAAATAATGTACAGAAGAAATAGTACCTTTTAAAAGATTAAGCAGAACAGTCCTAGCACTTATTTTTCATATCCAAATGTTATGCACTCGCTATAGTATAGGTACACTTTGCAATATTGTTGAATTTACAATTTTTCATGTTTCTCCTACTAGAGGGCTTTTTAGTTTATTGAATAACTGTCTAAAAAAGGTATTTCATGATACTGACCTATACGTGAGGCTGTATTCTGCATAACTTTAATAACTGTGAAGAATTACTTATCTTTTCTCAAGGAGCATAAAAATTACTGGGTATGCTGAAATTGGCACTTTTATGTAAAATTTACATTACTTGAAATGTTAACTATGGTTTGGGTGCTTTGAAACTTTTAACTCAAAGCAAAGGCTGTCTAAAAAGGGGGACTTCCAGACAGGCTTGATTAAAGAAGCTGGGATGAAACTTGACTTTGACTCATAAGAAGCTTCTCACCTGTTGCTGTGTGGGCAGGCAAGGGTGGGGCAGGTATGTCACCTGAGGGGTGCACAGCAGGGGCCATTCGGGGGGGCACTGGAGGGTGTTTAGGGGTCAAGGCTGCAAAAGCTAGAAGAACAAACTGATAATCATATTGTAAAAGCTTTGGAATTGCTGGGTAAAATGCTTTGGTGTTTACTTAGCCCAAGCCCCAAAAGCTCTGGAGAAGATGTAGTTGGATGGAAATAGCTCTAGAAGTTGAGACACTTGGCTCCATTTCCACTCACACTTACCTGACACCAGGAAATCTCTTTAAGCCTCATTTTCCTTCTCAGAAGAAAGCTTCTTTCAGTGCTGACCTGCTACAGTTCCCAAAGGAATTTAAGACCAGCTTCATCTCAGTTGGACTCTGTTTATAAGAATATCGTGACATACATGAGTGTCATGGTTGTCTAAGTGAAGGAAGAAGCAATAGAAGGTGACAGTGGCATCCACACCAATAGGACAAACACTTCCATGAAGCAGGCTTTACTTAGGGTTGTTTTGTTTTGTTTTGTTTTGAGGTACCAGGGATTGAACTCAGCGCCTTGCACTTGCCAGGCAAGCATTTATTCTACTGAGCTACCTTACCAGCCCTTAGGGGTTGTTTCAAAAGGACTAGAAAGACACAGAGGAAAACAAACAAAAAAAAGACACAGAGGAAAATGATATTGATAAAAATCACACCACTGGAGCATGTAAGTTATGAAAAGCAGAGGACAAGAAGAGGGAGACGTACAAGTTGATTTAAAACCTGCTAACCCACATTACTCAGACTCTTTTAGTACCTTTAATAGAAATTTGGGATGTTAGAAGAATAACATCCCAGAAGAAAAAGGTGAAGACAGTTTAGGGCCTATTGAACTTGAGAGGGCAGAGAAAACTGCGCAACAAAAAAAGCATAACTTGAAACGAACAAGATGGGTTTGGAGGTCATCCTCCAGGGAAGGATTGCTGGAGATCCAAGAATTATAAAACAAAGTGGGGGCCGGGAAGCTGGCTCAGTGTAACAAACATTTCCCTGCCAAGCACAAGGGCCTGAGTTCAATCCCAAATTCTGCCAAAAAAAAAAGTAACTCAAGTATTAGCACTTAGTCTAGCTTGTGAAGACTTGACCAAGTTATATTCATTACAATTTTTTATTCTTCCACATTTACTACAATGAATCCATATTACTTTTAAAAACAGAAAAAGAAGTCAGCAAAAAAAAAAATATAAAAATAAATGATCAAAATTTGCTATTAGATGTTGGCAAAAAAAAATGTTGGCCAGACTTTTTAAAATAGAAATGTCTCAGAAAATGAGATAGATTTCAGGAATATTCTTACTTATTCAGTCACATCTCACAAAACTCCAACGTGGCACAATGTGAGAAACGTGTTTTAAGTTTACCTAGTTCCAGAGGTACAAGAATGGGACATTTATTTTCACATCTTTGATAGAACCAGACATGTTCTACCTGGCTTCTTACTAACAGGTTTCTGAACACTTGAAGGACATAAACAAACATGTCTGCACACGGAGAGAACTTTTGAGGGAGAAAAGGCAAGATTCTGACAAATTGAGTTTCAACAATATAAGTCTTCCCTGAACAGATTTCCCGTCAAGCATTTGAACTGAGATTTCAATTTTAATGTTATAGTTTAATCCATGCTGTTGGCAGCATCTTGCCCCTTTACCCCTGACCAAAACGGAGGTATATTAAATAGCACAGAGCAGAAGATTTCAAAAGAGAGAATAACAAAACATGGTAAGAGTCATGCCGTTCGTCATGCTAACCCAGTGCCTGGCACAGACTCTATATTCTACACAAATTTTATTTGTGTGCTTTTTCCAGTCACTTCATCGTAGTGCAATTTAGCATTTTCTAAGTATTTTCCCATTTGTCTTTGTGAATGTTCTCTACAAACATAAGTAGAATATTTTTAAGTCTGTAATAATGCATATAATGAGAATGTTCCTACTCTTCAGTTTTCATGTACCAAGCAAGCTCTTGCTGTAACTAATCCACAATACCTCTCAGTTCATTGCCCTTAGAGGTTTTAAAGTCAATTAGAGGTGTACAATATATATTAGTGATTCATATCATTGTCTTTAGTGCACTCGTCTATGTTTAATTTCATCTACTGCCTTTTTGTTCAATTAACTGTGTTTGTTTCACAATTATCTAATCTATTTTGTATGTTCTGGGAGTCCTTAAAGGCCCTTCCTGATCTTAGCCCTAACTAAATAATTTATCATCTGATACATTAATGGGCATGCCATTCAGCCCTGCTTGTCAAGGAGTTCTTTGAAAATATGAACACTTCCAGTCCTGTATGGAAGGCAAGGATATTGTACAATTACCCTCTTTTCATACTGCAGCTTGCCCTTTTGTCTTCCTTGCTCTTATAATCTCTCAACTCATTTTTAAATCCATTATAGAATTTTACATTTACCAATATCTTTGTATTCTTCTTATTGTAACAAATACAAAGGTTGCACCATGCTGTAAATACAATTAATATGGAGGCAATGTGAAAATTATATTCTCATAGAGCATTTTTTATATTTAGAAGCCAATGTTTCACATTATGATGTGTATTTAACCTTTAAGGTATCTTATTATGAAAAAAGGAAGACAATTGTTGGGCGTAGCTACCTGTTAGGCATGTTTTGGGCATACACATTTTATTTTGCTTTATCCCAGCTTGACTGTTACTGCTGTCTTCACTTTGCAGCTGAAGAAATTGGGATTAAAGGAGTTAAAGGACTCAATCAAGATCACTAAAAACTGTTCCCCCATGAACAGAATGAAGACTGAACCTTCTAGTGGCTCCTTTTAAGTCCTTCTTTCCACTACACTTCACTCCATAGATTTTCTTCTTATTCTATGCCTATTAATGACTTCTGCCAACACAGAGTAATATTGAAAATTAATCATTATAGCTCAAAAATAAATCAAGGCAGTAAGATAGAACACATTTTCAAACTATAAATGAAAACATCTGCCTTGATATTGGAGGATTTCCTTCTTCCTTTGAGAACCCACCCTTTATACCATTAAGATCACTCTATCAAAAAGATGTCCTCCATATGAATTTCCAAACTCACCATGCTTATCTCTCTCTTACAATAAAGACCTCCAAAAATTTTTGTTCATACATCTCTATCAGTTAAAATAATTTTTTATGTATCCATCTGCAATGAGAGCACAATGATGTATGCAGTACTCACAAGAGCTATTTTGATCTGTATATTAAATGTATTTTATCTAGTTTTTTGAAGAATACAAAATAGCAATTAAACAGCATTAGAAACAATAAAAAATTTCACTAAACAAAGTAATGAGGGCTGGGGAGATAGGTCATGGGCTGAGGAGATAACTCAGTAAAATAAGCGTTTGCCTGGCAAACACAAGGTCCCGAGTTCAATCCACAGTACCACAAAAAAAAAGTAATGGGAATTCAACAATGGTTGTGGTATCGCATGATGTTATCTTCAAAACAGTTGTTTGGTTACCAAATATAAATGTGCAAAATTGATTTTAATAAGTTATAAGAAATGTATTTTAAACCTAATAGTTTTTTTAAGAACCAAACATAATTAGAAGTATTAGGATCAGTCCTTCCACCTCAATGCAGAGGGAAGACTAGTTAACACAGGGATAAACTATAACTCCTTGAGATCTTCAACAATGTCTCATTTATCTTTGACTCCTCAGGAAACAACACAGACCTAGAACATGCTAGACATGGAACTGAGACTTAGGACTTAGACGACAACAGATGATGAGTGGCAGAGCTGTTATTTCAGAAAAGATTAAAGCAAGCTCTTGTGTCACTCATGTCTCCAGGATACCTTAAAATGAGCACATATGACCTTGCATTCTTTCCCCCAAATAATACAGATTTTCCCATTAAATGAACCACCATGAGTATCAGAACATTGAAATCCTTCATGTAAAATGGACTGGCTCAGAGGAAAGTGTATGGCGTTGAGGCACCCTGATTTGATTTCCAGCTTTGTCCCTGACTGCTTAACCTGATGCCCTTGTTTGAATCACTTTGGCCCTTTGCACTTCTGACTTATCATTTGTTAGAGGGGATTGATATACCATTATGAATAATCTTTCAGTTATACCAGTCTAAGAGAATGTTTAGTTCCTTTTTTAAAAAAAAATCATATTTTCTATACTCCAGGATTTATATAAAAATCACAAAAAATATTTGAGGCAGTTCAATACAGTACCGAGAGGGGAAAACCCAAAAGCTTTTCTTTCTTCTATACAGCCTTTAGAAAATGTCCAAGTTATGATCAGAAATCAGGGCTTGACTTGTTCTGAGGTTCTGCAGAGACCAAACCCAAAATTCTTTGTAAGGTACACCACCCTTTAGTACTTCACATACAAACCCAACATCTGAAAATTCCATACTCTGCTATCTTGTGAAACCTATTCATTTTAATGAATTCAAGGAGTGATCAAGGCACTAAATTGAGGCTAATGAATGATAAAATAAGATCTGCAATCATATATGTACTTCTCTTGTTAATTTCTAGGAAGTTAATAGCTACATTATGATTAAATTTGTAAAAATTCTGTTATGGAAAAAATAAAGGGCAGATACTAAAAAAGGAGAGCATCACTTTTCAAATAGCAAAAATTTATGGTTGTAGACAAGTATCATTTGCCCTTAAGGGGTAGTACAAGGAGGTGACGGGTCACGGACTCTGGCCACCCAGGCTGGCGAGGGCAGGGATGCAGAGCTCAGGGCTCCAGGAAGGTGCCATGGGGAACAAGTAACCATCTTCACCAAAGAGCAGGTGGACAACTACCAGGAGAACCCTTTTAAGGAGAGGATTATGGAGGCCTTATTCGAGGAAGGCAAGGGGAACCTCACCTCCAACGACTTTGTGGACATTCTGCTCTGCGAATCAGCACCCGGTGGCTCAAGGCTAACCATGCATTCAAGATCTACAACTTCAACATGGACAGCTTCTTCTGCAAGGAGGACCTGGAACCGATGCTGGCCCAGCTCACCAAGTCAGAGCTGGAGGATGATGAGGCAGAGCTGGTGTGTGACAAGGTCATCGAGGAGCCTGACCTAGGTGGCAATGGCAAACTGGACTTTGCTGACTTTGAGGACATAATTGTCAAGGCCCCTGACTTCCTCAGTACTTTCCACATCCGTATCTGAGGACCCTGTGGAGGCCTGGACACCTACCATCTTTAATGCTGTTTGCAGCGCTGTGGCCCCAGCCACCCAGGAGAAGAGCTATGGCCCTGGATTTAAGCCATCAACATCAAAAAACAGCTTTAACCAGAAAGAGGGTGTGAGGTGGTTCAGCCCAAGGCCCTTGGTCCCTCTGTAGATCTCCTGTGCCCCTGAGAGGAAGAACAGGAAACTTAAGGGGAGACGATAGGGTCTCAATTGTCTGTGCGCTAGGCAGACTCCCTAGTTGTCCAGTGATAAGCAGGGGGAACAAAAGAGGTCAGAGTTTTAAGAAGCTATGCAGTTTTACCCCAAATCCCAGGCTGCACCTTTCCACCTTCCACCCTTCCCAAGGCAAAAGGTGATCAGCGATCTAACAGGCTCCATCCTTAACTCCGCCTGGTGTGTGAGCCCCTCTCAGGGCAAACTGGCTGGTGTGTGCTGACAAGAGATTTGTAAACTCCTGTGGTAAACACTGTGTTCTGCAAAAAGAAAGGTATCGTTCATTTATACAATGTCTTATGCATATATAGATACAGATACAGATACAGATACAGATACAGATACAGATATAGATACAGATATAGATAGAGATATAGATATATAGATATATAGATATATGGTTCTTCCAGACTTCCATTGAATATAAAAATTGCTTCCTGGGATTGTATATTTTGATGTTACAAAGACTATGCTAATTTAAATTATTGAAATAAATTATGCTATATAAATGGAAAATTCTGCAATCAAATGGCAATTTCACATCAGTGATCTGAAAAGAAAATCTATTTTCTTTTCAGTAATGGAAGTAAACATGCTGACCAGAAGCTGAAGAAGTCACAGTACAAAAGAGTAAGCTTCAATACTTCAGAAGCTCACAGAAAAAGCTTCTGACCATCAGTATTTCTTTTTTTGAGGACAGTAACAACACATTCAAAATATAGACAAAAATTAAAAAGGGCAAATTTTAATGTATATTAAGTAGCAATAAAATAGGATAATTATTTTTCCTCCTTTATAGCAATAGTTTCCTCAAGGGAAATCCATATTTAAATGCCATGTACTATATGTTGCTCTCTGGACAATCACGTGGAGAATAAAATGAATAGAATGATGTTTTCCTGGCTTAAATGTCGCATTCTTTCAGGAACAGTTCTATTGCTTGTTTCCTCATTCTACTGAACTGTTTTCAGTACAAACATGGATGGGACCCAGAGCAAAGGGTTCCAAAGGTAAACATCTGAGCATCTTTTACAAGTGAAGTAGTTTCCGTTTGTTGCTTCGTGGGAATACAACAGTATTGTGCCCGTCACACAGCTGAGGAAATTGAGGCTCATAAAAATAAAATCATTTGTCCTAAACCAGGCAGCTGGCAAATGACAGGTCTGTTGATGCCAAAGGCACTATACCTGGAGAGAAGAGGCTAAAGATCCAGTCTTCCTTTACCTTAGCAATGGAAGAATAAAATATAAATATCTCTAGATAAAATATTTCTATTCTCTCATTCAAGATCAATCTGTAGTATTAACTTGGCCTTACATTGTAGGAATTTCTTTGACATTTAAAATTAACAGAACTCTTTTTCACTGAAAACAAATTTAACAAAGTCATAATTCCTTAATTAATCATGCACACTCATAAAGTTTAAAATCAAGGAAAGTTGATTATCCTGATGTAAAAAGAAAGCTAATATAAGTAGCTTTCTCCTTAGAAGCTTATAGTGTTTTCATATCTATTATGTTGTTCGTTATGACATCTTTCCATGAAATATAATTACTAAAATCTATGCTTATGTATGTTTTACCGAGACTATTTCTTAAATAGTTCATCCCAAAAAGCTACAAAAGAGAAAAGATGGATTTCATTGTCCTCACCTTCACAAAGACCTTTTCTACATACCAAGAGAACTGAAGGCCAGTATAAGTTAGGTATAATTCCAACCTATATCTATCTGCAGTATTTAAATTCTCACTAAGGGGTATTTTTCTTCTTTCTTTCTTGTTTCTAATACCACTGGCTGCTCACCTTGTCTTTTTTCTCAAAGAAAATTCAGATTATAGACTCACAATCAAGCGAAATTTTCCATCAACAAAACATACCATGTGGCTACTTGTTTCTTTACTTATAAACTTATAACAGCATCTGTCCTTATTAAATCCTGTTGATTGTACAAGCCAGGCAAGAAAGTGTGCCACTTGCTTTGGGATTCTACAATATGTGACCTTCTTGTGCTCTCTTTGGCTGCATATTATATGATTTAAATGCTTCCAGCTTTCTTTCTTTAAGAAACAGATAGTAATGCAACACAACTACGCAGAAAAATACTACTCTTGCCTGTAAAACCTAAGTAGACTAGTAATTAGACTCTGAATTTGATAACGAAACTAACCTCAGGAGAATTCACTATACTCATCTCAGTCAACATGCTCCTACCTAGCTCAAGCATAAATTTTCATGCCATTTAATAGATATTTACTGCAAAAAAAGGAAAGGGGATAGCAGAGATATCTGTGGAATCTCAAACAAAAGCAAAATAACTTTAAGCTGTACTCATAATGTACAATTGTGGTCTCACTGTTGTAGTTCAGAGTTTTGTGGAACAGAGGTTCACATTTACTCTTCTGAAGCCTAGTTAACTACATGTTTGTGAAAGTTACTATAGGAGTAAATAATGCTTTTTAGTACATTATTTTTATGCAGAAGATCCCACAGATGCAAATTAACTGCTAATACCAACTCATCAAATAACTTTTGCTCTTAAGTCTGAAAAGCTTGGTCTCAAAAACAAAAACAAAAAAAGAAAGAAAGAAAAAGCTTATTTTATCTACCTACTAAAAAGCTGTCCCTCTACTTGTGAAGGAAGGTAGTCTAAATGACCTATACGGATCGCACCTAGGCCTTCATGTCTTATCGCTGATGAGAAGTGTAAGTTTGGAAGTCTCTTTACTATTCTTCTTTGATGTTTATCAAATAGACATTAAAGAGAAGGCTATATATGCAACCTGCAGGAGAGAGCTGCAGCCCCCCCAACCCCGCCAACTTGACTGTGTTGTCATGATGATCACTGTCAAAAGTCTTCACTTGCGACAGAAACAGCTCTTCTCTATATGTAACAAATAACGGAGGGCAGAGTTCTGTTTATTTTGCTAAATCATGTAGCTTTACTGTACTAGGGCAGCTGCAACAGGGTACTGCAGCATAGTGGTGAGGGGGAGCGGGCTCACAGACATTTGCTTGTTTGTTCCTGGAGGCTGGGAGTAAAAATTGAAGGCCTTTTCTGGTCTGTTTTCTTCTGAATGTAATGAAGATGGGTCAGTTTCAAATCTCTCCTTGACTTACCAATAAAAGTAGTTCTGTTCTAAGTCATTTCACACTGCCCTCTCTCTCTACAAATCTCTGCCCCCAAATGTATTTTCTTAAGAGGATGGTGGTAATATTTGACTAGGGTTCATCTTAATATCAATAAGCAATTATTTGGAGTTGATTAGCTCTATAAAGATTTTGTGTGCAAGATCTCATTCCAAAATACTAGGGGTAATGACTTCAACATATGCATTTGGGGTAGATGAATTTAACACAACCTAAAACAGACTCCCTAACTAAATATCATGTACAGTTTTGAAGAGCATGTACCATATTTCATGCAACAAGTTGCTAATCATGATTGTCACTAAATTTTAATAAGAGACCATTTAAAACATGAGAGATTCAAATAATACAAGAGTCTATTTCTGCCTCAGAAGGTGACAATTTAGGGCCAGGCATGATGATGCACACCTTCCAGAGCTAGGAAGGCTGAGGTAGGAGGACAAATTCAAGGCCTGCATTACATAGTGAAATCAAGGCAGGTCTAAAGCAACAGCAAGACCCTGTCTCAAAATTTAAAGAAAAAAAAAAAAAAAGCACTATCAATCTAATTGAGAAAATGAATATATAATAACAATATAATGTGCTTCTGGTAAGTGTTCAGATAAAATCTTGTAAGTTGAATCCTTTCTTCCATTTCCTTTAATATTCTATTTCTAGTGCAACCAAATTTGAATTAAGCAACCACAGCAACAATTGCAGCCATAACCACATCAGAGTAGAAGCCAAGTACAAATAGAAACCTCACCTGGAAATTACTTTTTTATTCAATAAGCCAGTATCAAGAGCTCTGCAGATGGTAATCTATCAACAGGACCTTTATGTCTAGATTCTTGCTTTGGAAGCCAGTTGCTATACTTGTGCTAGAAACAATGTAGACACCAGCTGTTTTATTTATTCTTCACAACACTGAGAGGTATGTTGTAAATTTACCAAGAAGAACACTGAAGATAAGGGTTCTTTAGCTGACATACCCAAGTTTACAACATAAGCTGGCAGTAAAAACACCATTATATCTTGAGCTCTTTCTGCTACCCCACACTGATCTTCTTATAAAGTGTAGAGAGCTGCTAATAGCCACGCCTTAAAAGATGGCGCTGGCTTCCGCCTTCCACCCCCCACTGGGTGAGTGCTCTCTGTAGTAAACAAATCCTTATATGGCTAAGGCAAAGGCTGTGGCGCCCTTCCGCGTATCTGGACCAATTGGCTGTGCCTACGTGTCACTCCAGGGTTGGACGCCTTGTGGTATATAGCTTGGGGCGGGCTTGCCCGGGTCAGGAGCGGGAGGAGGAGCAGGAGGAGGAGCGGGAGCAGAGGAGGAGCAGAGGAGCGGTGGAGCGGAGGAGCGGAGGAGCGGAGGAGAAGGAGGGGAATAAACAAAAAGGGGGAACTGTAGAGAGCTGCGAATAGCGGCGAATAGCCAGGCCTTAAAAGATGGCAAA
>PVKA01033199.1:0-24615 GCA_004027165.1 Ctenomys sociabilis | reverse complement strand
AAACATTTACAGAAATATTTGAAATACACAAAATTTGTGAAAAAGAACATTTCAGAACCTGAGCAAAGGCCTCTCCCCAAAACTAAGAGCAAAGGCTAAAGAGCCACCCCGCGGTCGTTCTCACAGGCAGTGTGTCTGCCAGGTCAGTGTGCAGCTTTTGGCAACATCCAGAGCCCACGTTCACAGACTACAGAAGCCCGAGCCTCCGCAGGTCTGCGGCGAGAAGCACAAGCCTGAGGTGCGACACACTGCTGGCAGAGACGGCTGACACCAGCATATGTGCCACGCAGCCCAGTGAGATTCAAACAAGTAACAAGGAATGAAGGGCTCACAGGAGGAAGCGCTGCTTGCAGGGGCAGGATGTACCTCAGCGCACCACACAGCCACAGCTTTTGACAACCACAGGTCCTGCTCTCAAAATAAATACGCTGAACATTTACAACACAGGAAGGCCTCTGGAACACAAGCTTTTTCTCTTATTGCAATTCTAGTCAAACAGACCAAAAAGCCAAGATGGCTAAAAATAAATGAGTTCGGCCGAGCCGAACACGGCTGGGCCAAAGCCAGGGTCTGACAACAGCAGTGTCATCAGCCAGGCAGAAGAGAAACACTCGCCTCCCAGGCACCAACCCAACTCCTAGAGCATGCAGACATCCACTACGCTGCAGTTACAAACAAAGAAAGGGTCACTGTGGTTGGGCTCACACACCTTCCAGAATACACAGTAAGTGGTGCCAAATTAACATGACGGTCACTGCCTAACAGGGAAATCAGAAGGCAGAAGACTGGAGGCAGAAAGTGGGTGTCAGACGGGGAAACTGCAGGTCGGGGCTGGCATTCACAGAACACAGCATGCTACGGTAAGGCCCCACTGGTGACGTCTGGACACCCAGGCCCAGCCCCTGTGCTGGCTGCAGAGATGCACTTGCACTGATGGCAGCATCCTCAGGGCGGAAGGCCATGTCTTGCCAGCGTCGTTTCAAGGGTGGGCAATGTGTCTCAAGGGTGGGCAATGCATCGTCACGCTTCTTTTGCAATTAAAATTGAAAATGCAATCACAAGACAAAAAAACTGTAAGACTAGTGGTCAGAAGAAATATTGAAATTCATAATGACCTATAAAATCAAAAGAAAAATTCAAATTATTTTCATTTGTAGGCTTTTCTATATTACTTATCTTTGAGACGGGGTACTACAAAGCCCTGACCAGCCCCCAACTCAACATGTTCCTAACTCAGGCTCCCGGAGTGCTGGGATCACAGGCGTGCACCACCATACCCAGCACTCCTTAAAGGCACAGTGTTTTTTACTTTGAAATCTTATAATGAAGGGCTTATAAATAGTGCTAAGTCTAAAGTCATCTCACTGTGTGTGCCCCGTGCTCCAAGAGCAGCCTCGCTATAAAGGACGCAGAAGACGCCTGCTGTCCTGAGCCCGCGGGCCCAGCCACCCTGCATCACTGTCCTGTGGAACCCACCCAGCACCCACACTGCTGCGCGAGCCCTGGACGCCAAGCCCGGCCACCGTGCACTCACACCAGATGCTACCCCGCTGTGGTGTCCACAAGCTGCACCTGCGAGCCAGCCGACATCCCCGCGCTGTAGCCGCCCTTGGACTGCATCTGGCTCTGGATGGAGCTCACCTGCAAGGGAAACACACGTCAGGGGCCACTCCCAACACAGTGGCTGGGCCCTTTGCACGGGGTTAGAAAGCAAAAGACTTTTTCCAACAATTTCTTCCCCTCTACTCCTCACTTAACTAAAAGTCAGGATTTTTATGGAAAAAAAATTAAAATTTCCTCTCCAAATAGTTAATATACTGACTAAAACAGCTGACCAGCAAACAAGACTTCAAGAGTTCTCCAAATGGTATTAGCATAAACCTACCTTTTCAATGAACTAAGAGAAATTAGTAATCTAGCTGCCTTTTTCTCCCCATTCTAGTTCCTTCTTCCTTTTGAACATTTTCTTGTTTCACAATATCTGTTGTACATTTTGGATCTCATCTCTCTGAACTTCTCACATGGGGGGATCTCTAATTGCACCTATTTACCTATAATGTCTCTGGCTTATCCTTAGCTTTTATGGCTTAGTACTCCACTATATAAGAAGATCACATCTTTTAAATCCATTCCTCAGGTGATGGAGATATGGGTTGTTTCTAAAATTTGGCTGTTGTAAATTGTGCTGCTATAAACATGGGTGTACATATATTACTGTGGTATCTTTTTTTTTTTTTTTTGCAGGACCAGGGATTGAACTCAGGACCCTGCGCTTGCTAGGCAAGCACTTACTCTACTGAGCTATCTCCCTGGCCCCTTGGTGTGATGTTTTTAATTCTCAGAAAACACCCAGCAGGGGAATAGCTGGATGAAATGGGGCCTCCAAGCCTAGCTTTTTGAGGAATCTCCACAGTGATTTCCACAGTGCCTACACCAGTCTGTACTCCCACAGGGAAAAAGATTCCTTTATCCTCATAGCCCCTCCAACATTTGTTATTGGTTGACTTCTTGATGATAACCATTCTTTCTGGGGTGAGATGGAATCTCAGTGTTCTTTTAATTTACATTTCTCGAATGATCAATGCTGAACATTTTTTCATATATTTATTTGCCATTTGTATTTCTTCATCTGAGAAGTGTGTATGCTCATTTCAGACACCATGTTTGATCGGGTCTCTGAATTCTGGGGACCTGCTTCAATTCTTCAGTTGAGGATTGTTTGGATCACCTCCCACATGGCCCCGAATGCTCTGCCTGCCCCGAGGCTTCAAGATTTCTACCTACTTCCTCCCGAGCACTGCAATTCCACAGGCGTGCATCACTATGCCTGACAATATCTGTTAAATAATTTGTTCTAATATTTAGATCTTCTGCCAATTCTGACTTTAGTTTAGTGCCTGATGAGAGGCACGGGTCTCATTCAGGCTTCAGCTCCTGAAAACCCACTCAAGAGGCTGTGTGAAAGTCAGTTTTGTCACCAACAGGCACTTGGGAACACTTCAAAACATCCCAAAACCCAACACAAAGCAGCTCAGCTTAGTGTCCCACCATCTCAAGTGCCAACTTGCCAGCCCTTCATTTAAAGGACCACTTCATCACTCACAAAAGGCTCAAGCAAACAGGCATGAGCTAGCCTGGACCAGCCAGAGACAGAGCCCCGCCTCTGGCAGACCACAGGCTGATCAGTGCCCACGAATGCACAGAACTGGGTGAGCTGCTTTGGCGGAGCTGATAACCTCTAACCCCCTCACAGGGCTATTTTATAACAGGTCCTAAGATACACACACAATGGGGCTTTTCCTTTCTTTGTTCACACACACACTTACACAGTCTTTACAAAGTGCAACGACTTTTAGTTTATCATCACTGTCCCTATCAGATTTGAGTTGGAACATTCTAGCTGAAGGTGAAAGCCTGCGGTGGCTTTGGTGGCTGCACCCAAGACCTCCCTACTGCCCTGAGCCCCATGCGGGGCAGCATGACACACCCGCCAACAAAGACAAAGCCCGACACACAAGTGCTTCTCCACTGGCCTCCCTCCATATACCATGTTAATACAAGGTACCAAGATGTCAAGTTCTTTTTAGGGGAAGGCTGGCTCGTCAGTGGACCTGTATTTTCTAATCTGGAAATCTTCCTTAGGTGGAACATCTTACTCTACAATACAACAAGGTATTATTATAGTACTACATTCGGAGTATTCGAGTTACTAATTAAAAATACAAAAATTAAAATTTATAGCCCTATTTCTTCAAGGCCTCCAAGTAAACCTGCTCTGTTAATTTGGAGTGAAGGCTGCAGCCACCAGGTGACACTGATCTCCGTTCAGTCTGCCCCACACAGCGATCAACACCACACTCGGGGAGCACAGAAGTGGCCTTGGAGGGGAGGCGACGCGTGGCACAGTGCAGGTACCAAGTGCTCCCCCACCTACCACAGCATCCTAGCTCCTGTTCATTTTTGAGGCAGTGTCTCATAAGTGGCCCAGTGCCCCAAGCTGGCCTCTGATGTTCAGTCATCCTCCTGCCACAGCCTCCTGAGTACTACAATTACAGGCATTCACCCCATACCCGGCTGGCAGCCCCACCTCCCATCTTTTGAGACAGGGTCAGTTCACTATGCAGCTCAGGCTGGCCTTGAGCTCAATTTGTAGCCCAGACAGGCCTCGAACTTGAAGTGATCCTCCTGTCTCAGCCTACCAAGTGCTGGAATTACAGGTATACACCACATGCCCAGATAAAATAAACTTTTTTTTTTTGTCTTTCTTTTTGAAGTAACTACCCTCTGCCTGCCTCTACCAGAGGGCAAACAGACCACTGTGGGGGCACCAAGCACCTCTGCGCCTTCCATTGTTGGCTAAGCCCAGTGTCAGTCAGACACAATGAGTATTCCACATGCGAAAAGCCCTGCTGACTTCCAGGGCTGAGCACCTTAGGGGTTACCTAGATACCTGCTGCCTCCTGAAGGGGCCTGGAGCCAAAAGAGCTCTCAGCTGGTAGTTTCTCCAGACTTCTTGCCTCCTGGTTTTCTTATAGCTGAGTCAATGTAAATCCTACTCTCAAATTTAGCAAATCTTCTACAAAAAACAACAAATAGATTTTTCTTCTAGTTATTCATATCCACATGTTACATTTTTGCTGCACTGCCCTAAAGGACTGTGTACACAAGAACTTACATTAGACTTAATAAGGAAATCACAAAACTCTAATATTGTAAGATAAAAATTGTTATTTTACAAAAGCAAAGGCAGGGCTGGCAAGATAGCTCAGGACTAAGAGCCTGTTTAAACAAGCACAGATGCCAGGGTTCAATCCCCGGCACCAAATGTTACACCGGCCCTCCCCCCGGCACACTGAGCTGGCCACCACGACTGGACGTGCTGGTGCACACCTATAATCCCAGCACTAGGGAAGTTGAAAACAGGAGGATCACTATGAATCACTGTGTAGTGAGACTGTACCAAGTACATTTTTAAAAAAGCAAATGCAATAAAAATGTTGCAAAAATCAAAGATTATTTAACCTGAAGTAAAAAGCATCTAAACAGGTATGTGACATGCCTGTAATGCCAGCCACTGGGAGGTTGAAGCAGGAGAATCAAGTTCAACCTGACCAACTTATCAAGACCTTGTTTCAAAATAAAATGCATTAGGAAAAAAAATTAGGGCTATAGCTTAACAGAGCTCTTGCATAATTGGTTCAGGGAGACGGGGTAGGGGAGCTGATCAGAGAGACAGACAAACGGGTGAGGGGGAGTGCACTACAGGCTGGCCCCGAGTCCTGCTGCCAGGAGCCTCAGAACCCTCCATTCTGAACTCCAATCCTTTAAAAGACTTATTCAGGAATAAGGCAGCTATGAAGACTCCAGTAGAAGAAACAAATACCTAATTTCTCAAAAGAGATGAACTGCCACGATGATCTCTTATACTCGTGTACAGCTGTGATGGTTCATGGTGACTGTCACCTTGCTTGGCTGGGCGGACAGCTCCGCACACTCGGGGTGGGGTGGGGTGTCAGAGGGGAGCAACCCAGGGGACTCCTGTCTGGTCTCTAGCCCTGGCCTTGCTCCATCCTTCCTGACTGCCATGAGGCGGGAAGCTCCCTCGTCATACCCTCTGCCACAGCATTTCTTCCTGCAGCCAGCAGACTGAAACTGTTAGATCAACTTTCTAGGCTGTGTCGGGCATTCTCCCCCAGCAAGGGAAGGTGGCGAACACGGCTGCGACTGCTCCGCACCGCGGCGCCCAGGCTCTAAGACCCAGATGCGCAGCGCCTCTCAGCACATCCAGGTGTGTGCCACCTCCCCTCCGCTGGGATCTCTTCACCTGCCCTACACACGCTGTGCCAGCTGGCCACACAGGGCAGAGTCCACAGATTTCTAGTCTGTGCCTGCAAATCCCTCTGGCACTGTGATGTCGAGATGAGCAAGTGGCCCGACACCCAGCCCCACTGCACCCTGTCCCACCCACGTACGTACTGAGTTCACTCCACTGAACAGGTCTCCTGAGCCGACGTGAGCCGTGTGCACAAAGTTGGTTGGTTCTCCGATCATGCTGCGGTCAATTCGTCGCCGCCTTTTCTAAAATATGAAGAATAACGTGTTGAAAAATGTTATTAACAAAAGTTATTCTGATGGGTTCCTACACCTACAGATAAGTGATTTTAGTAATGAATTTACCTATGACAAAAATACCTTAGTCCACCAAAATTACCTCCTAGGAAATCCCCTAGGAGTATATGCAAAGAAAGAATTAGCACAGCAAAATAACATCAATAATGTATAACTTAATGGCTTTCCATCAGGGTCTGGTCACCCACACATTCGTGTAACAATTACATTTTTTCAAGCCAGATGAATATTATACTAATGCTGTAAAAAGATCCGAGGGAGGCATATCTCATCCACTGGCCTGCAAACCCATTTACACTTTCAATAAAACAGAGACATCAAAAACATAAAGGATTTTGGAAGTTTCAAGGAACGATATTTGAGGAGGTTAAGCATATTCCACTTGATAAACACAACGCAGTGTATAATGCACTGAGCACCTCACAGCACCTCATTAGCTCACACAATCTTTGTCTATTAATTTTTTTTAAAAACGAGACAAACGGAGATTGCCACAAGTCCCCACTATCGAAAGCAGTGTGATCTGGGCCTACTGCTGGCTCTCAGCCCTGCTTTCCAGCCCTCAGGCTGAGTCCACCCTGGTGGCTGTTTTGTAGCTGCCATTCAGCTCTCACCATCCAGCAGAGCCTACTGCCCTCCTGTCCCATGTGGACAAAACCCTGCCGTGTTGAGACCTTCCCACTACCCTCTGGTTTGCTCTGAAAGGAACCTCCCGGCTCTTCCCCAGTCTGGCCACCACTTCTTCCACTGGATACAGGACCCTATTCCCCACTGCTAGCACCCCTGCCCCGCCTACTGGCCTGTCCCACCCTAAGGGTCTCTTCTTACTCTGCTACTGTCATTCACTCACCATCGTAGGGCTTCCCCACGACATGACACACACTGCCTTAGCACTGCCGTGAGCTCCTCAGAACCCCTGGGCTTCAGGGTACTCACTGGGATCGCCACTCACAGCTGGCCCCTGGCCCCCACCTGGCTCTGCTCCTGGCTCAATGGCCCTTCCCAAACAGGTGTATGCTGCAAACCAAGGCTGAAATGACAACTGTCCCAAGCAACATGAGTGTGTAAACAGATGCACAGGCTGGACCATGCTGTAAAAAAATGGTAGGTGATTAAAATGCCTGACCAGGTTTCCCCTGGCACAGGGTAGCAGAAGAGCTGGCCTGCCAACCGTAGCCTGTAAGAGAAATTAAGCAGGGAGGATCAGCAGCTCCAGAGAAAGCCACAATGGCCAGCGCAAGCCCCAAGAAAAACTTATGGCTGTTGTAACCCAAGAAAAAAAGGCCAGGTTTATGCCAAAAGTGATTCATATCACACAAGAGGTAGAGCGAGAAAAGGACAGTGCCATACTCACCATACTGAAGAATGCTTAATCAGTAGCCACTTGGGTGAAGGGGTTAATAAAATAGAACAAAGTATAAAACAACTTCACTCAGGGTTTCATGTATCACTCTGCCAGGGGATATGTAAAAGGCAGCCCCAGCAGGCGGTTATGAGGAGACACAGGCTGAATACAGAACCCAGGTAGAAGCTTAAGTCCAGGCCAGGAAAGACACAGGATCCAGCCACCCATGATGAAATGCCAGGCCTGGTGTGACTGCACAGCAGGTGGGTCTCAAGGTGCTGGCAAGAAGTCCGGTAGGTAAAACCCCTCCTCTGCTGCAAATACCCAACACTGAGACCAGCAGTTTGATGGCTTTCTGTAGCCTCCACAGCGTACAAGGACACATCTTAGCTTAGACAGCTGCTGTCACATAGGGTGCATGGACAGAGGAGACACACTCTGGAATAGGGCAGGCACCAGGCAAGGTGCAGAAAACTGACTTGCTGGATTCTGAGGCCCTACATCCTGGAAAGAGACCACTCGTTATGATACAGTTTTGGATTTCTTTGTTCTGTTTTTGGTTTGGACTCCTCCCCCATTAGAATTTGGGGATTTAAGGGTTTTTTAAATTTATTATTTATGTTTTATTTAGTACAGGGTCTAAAGGGTCTTACTACATAGGTCGGACTCATAGTGATCCTCCTGTTTTCAGCCTCTGAAGCACTGGGATTACAGGCTTGCATCAACATACCCAGTCTCAGTCCCCTTCACCCGCTCACTGAGCCCTGCCAGTTCAGCACACTGCAGGAGCAGGGCCGGCACAGCACATCAGGGATCAAACCCAGGTCACTGCTTTTGCCTAAAAGGTGCTTCAGTCCACTGAACTATCTATCTGGCCGGCCCTTGAGGTTTTCCTTCTAATATCTTTTTTTTTTTTTTTTTTTTTGCTTGGGTTTTTTTGTTTTTGTTGACTGTTCTTTTCCATTACTTTTATTTAAACCTATTAATTTCCTTTTACTCCTGAAGAAGACCCTTTAATCACACTTTCTTCAAATTTTACTTTTTTTTTCATGCTCCCAGCTCCCACTCCTTTATACTAGTGTAGTAACCTTCAAGATCTCTCTATATTATTACGGTAGTGAGAGTATAGTTACATTCAGTAGATATTTACCAACTGTCCATATTTGCTTTGTCTGAGTATTCATGTTGTATTACAGAACACTTGTCTATGGGTGGGGTGGTCCTCCTGGTCCTGATTTATGTCACGGCTTGGATCTCACTGTCCTCCCAGAGCCACATGCGCTCACTGGTGGGGGCTCTTAGGGGGTGTCTGTAGTGTGTGACTATCAATTAAGAATGGTCCACTGACTGCTCTGGCACTATCCTGGATGTGGTTCACAGGAAGCCTTACCCTGCCTGTGGGTGGCAGGAGTCATCAGGCTTATATCCTATATGGAACATAAGGGGATAAGAAGGAAGTCAGTCCTGCTGCCTCCGGTCTCCCCTGCCACAGACGATCTCTCCTCTGCCAGCCCCTCTGCTATGCTTCCCTGCCTTGGTGCCAGCCAACTATGAACTACAAACTATGAGCTGAAATAAACCTTTCCTTCTTTAACTTGTGACAGTCCAGTATTCTGTCTCAGCAGTGCAAACAATAACTAAGATAAGTATGTCAATATCCAGTTTCTCTTTCACACTAACTGTTGCTGATTTTGTTGCCCCTACCAAAGCGGTACAGTGGCTGCTAGTAATTGGTTTTCTCTGCGTATCAGTATCTAGGCTGCCTTTCTTTCATTAACACTGTAATCCATTCCCAAAGACCTGGGTGCTAGGCCAGTTACACTGCACCTACCTTCCTTCCAAGCTGACACATCGCCACCAGACTGAACAACTGGCGGTTAGTTAGCATCACATGATGGAATTCAATCAGAGCTGGGCCCAAAGTGCGTTACTGAAAACCAGATACCAACTAGGCAGACCCCCATCTAGCAACATTCTGCCCACTAGAATTAACCATAAACTTAAGCCCCCCCCAAAAAAAGATGAGCAGACAAGATGACAAAATGCCTCCAAAAATTCCCAAAGTCAAACATCTGAATTATACATGATAAAAGAGACCAAAGAGCAAGCAACAAAAATCCCCAGATCAATAAGGTCCTCAGTGAGCTCGATGATGATATAGTAGGTAACGAACTCCACAGACGAAATGGCCAGTGAGCTTACAAAAGACACCAATAAGTGAAGTAAACATGGCAGGAAAGAGTCACACTCCATGAAGAGAGACCAAACAAACCTAGGAAACAATTACAGTGAACGTGACCAGTACGAGCACCGAGTGTCAGAACGAGAAAGCAGAGCAGGTTACCACTGACTCCAGAGATGCCTTGAAGCCAACAAGAGAAAGAGAACATGGAAAATGGATCTGGTAAATGCTCAATGACAAAGACTAACCTCAGATTAACTGGAATTAGAAAAAAAAAAAAAAAAAAAGACAGTACAAATAGCATCTGAAGAAACAAATTACAGAAATAGCAGAAACTCTTCAAAATATGGGAAAACAATTTCACACACAGATAAGTGAGACATGTACAACCCCGAATAGTCTCAACTGGAAAAGAACTTCGCCACGACATATCATCATCCAAATCACAGAAATCCAACACCAAGTAGAACCTTAAACCAGGCATGGGGGCAAACACCTGTAGTTACAGAGCTTGGGAGGCTGAGGCAGGAGGATCACTGAGTTTGAGAACAGCCTGGGCTACAAAGTGATACCAAGCCCAGCCTGATCTGCATAGTGAGACCCTGTCTCAAAGAGACCAAAATCAAACAAACAAAAAGGCAATGGGCCATTTATAAAGGTAAGCCATTAGAATTCAAGCAGACACCCCAAAACAAACTCTGAAGGGCAGAAGATTTTGGAGTAAAGAGCTTCAAGCTATAAAAGGAAACAGCTTCCAACCTGAATAGCCTGCAAAACTATCTTTCAAAATGGATGGAGAAATAAGGCCTTTCCATGACAAAATGCAACTTAAAAATTAATGACCATTAAGGTAACCCTCCTAAAAATTTTCAAGGTTATCTTATAAAAACATAATAAAGGGGCTGGGGAAAGAGCTCAGTAGCAAAAGCACCTGCCTCGCTAGCTCACAGTCCTGGGTCTGCTTCCCCATATGGGGGGAGAGGGGGAGACAAAAACACAATGAAGCCAATAATGCCAGGGAGACGGCTCAGTGGAAGAAGCACTTCCCTGACGAGCACAAGGGCCTGAGTTCAATCCATGGTTCCACAAAAAGAAAAAAGTACCAAAAAGTCTCATGAAATGACTACACCAGGACAGGAACGGGGGTGACAACGAGTAAGTTACTGCCATTCAGTAATAGTTCTTAAAAGTGAATGGCCTCAACTCAAAAAAGCGGACTGCCAGCTGTGATTGAAAAGTGCATTTAATCAAAAAATAGATTCAGAGGTTAAAACTCAAAGAATGGAAAACAATATTGATGAGTCAGGACTCAAGGTTTCACAGGCACCCTGCCCCAAATACTCCCCATTCTGTACCCAGGTCTCAGCTTGCTTCCCCTTGAGCTGGGCAGAAAACCACAGAAACTCTCCTTTGTTAACGTCAAAAGTCCCCCACAGACCAGAGAGCCCAGCCAAGATTAACTCTCCCTCAAGTGTTCCAGCTGGGATCATTCTCCACCTCCACCTCCACCTGTGATCCAGCTGTTCCCACCTGCAAATACCCTCCCCTAAAAACTTACACAAAGTGCCCTGTCCCCTTCTGTTCGGGACTGTCTTGGTCCACTAGATGGCCAGCCTGCATGCTCCTACCTCCAATAAATCTTCTCCAGTTATAACGCTTGGTCTGGTCAACAGCATGGCTTTGTACCTAATAAATATTCCATGGAATGGGAATTCAAAAACAAGCAGTAGCTATCCTATTTTCAGACAAAGTAGACTTCAAGCCGAAACTGATCAGAAGCAAAGAAGGTCAAAGAGAACTCAATAGGAGGAGCTAACAATTATAAATGCATATGCACGGACACCAAGCATACCCAACTTCATAAAACAAATGCTCTTTTCTGACAGCAGGGGACGTACCCACTGTCACAAATAGATCAATTGGATAAATAATTAAAAAAACAAAGATTAGAATTTAATGAAACCTTTAAACAAACAGAGTTAATAGATATCAACAGTGTTCCACTACCAGATGGAGCTTTCTCTAAAGTCAAATGCCTGTGAGCCCAAAATTCATGCTTAAATGAATACAAAAGAATTAAATTACTCCATGCATATTATCAGATCACACAGCACAATAAAACTAGCATCAATGGCAAAAGAAACCACAGAAATTATGGAAATTAAACACACTTGAATAATCAATGGATCAAAGAAAAGATCAGTAACGAGAACCAAATGAAAGTGCCAGCACAACATCCAGAACCTAGGATACAATGAAAGTTGTCTTAGGGGGAAATTTATAATTGTGATTGCCCACATCACAAAAACAGATCAAGCCCAAATAACCTAACATTGTGAAACATTACTCAAAACACTAGCTGGAGCAATCTAACAAGAAAAATAAATAAAAGGGACATGAAAAGGAAAGGAAGAAGTCTAATCATTATTTACAGAAGACATTTTTAACAAAGACTGTGAATTAATAATCAAATTCAATAGTGTAGCAAGATACAAAAATCAACACACAAAAAGTATTTCTGTATACCAATAATGAACTCGCTAAGAGAGAAGTTGACAAACAATACCTTCACAAGAGCATTAAGAAAAATTAAATACAGTGGTACCTCAGTTTATGAGCCTAATTCATTTTCCAATTTAGGAGAACACAGCTGCATTTGTGTTTGTGTTGGAAAGATGACTGTTTTCATGTTTACCACCCAATGAAAAGTTTGCGAATGGAAGCAAATTTTACCAGATATTTTTTTGTAAACAGAAGCATTAATGAACTGAGGCATTACTGTACTTGGAAGAACCTAACAAAGAAATGAAAGACCTCTAGAACAAAAGCTACAGTATTCTGGAAAAGGACACTGAAGAGGACTCAGAAAATGGAACGATATCCCCTGTTCATAGACAGATCTAGAGCTAATATTACAAAGATGGCCACAGTCCCAAAACTGATACACAGGTTAAACTTGGTCCCAATCAAATTACTAAAAGCATTCCTCATAGTACTTGAGAAAACAATTCTAAAATTTATATGGAATCATAAGAGATCCAGAACACCAAAAGCAACCCTGGGCAATAAGTGTAAAGCAGGAGGTATCACAATCCTGGACTTCAAGTTACATTACAAAGTAACAGAGATAAAAGCAGCACACTACTGGCATGGAAACATGTGGATCAGTGAAACCAGAACACAGGGTACGGAGTAATGCCAGGCAGTCAGCTGTCTCATAACACAGGTTGGAGGAACTGGCTGTCCACATGCAAAACATTAATCTGGCCCCATATTTTCCACAATGTACTACACTACAATCCAAACAGACCCATGAGGGGACAGTGATTCATACGCGTGGCTGCCAGGTGCCCACACCACCAGAAGGGCTGGACAGACGGCCCCACCCCTACCCTCAGCGCTACAGGCCACCCCAGGAGGCAGTCACTCATCTACAACTAGGCGTTCAAGCCACTGGGAACCTGTTAAAAGAATAAAAATTACTTACCTGCTAGGGGTTATGTCTTTTTGGGTTTTGCTTTTGTTTTGGCCACAAGGAGTATTGAGCTACACATTTAGCATTTTTAATTTATTTTTATAATTTGAGATCGTCTTGCTAAATTGCCCAGACCAACCTCAAGCTTGCAGTCCTCTTGCCTCCTTTTCCTGAGTAACTGAGATCAGAGCCTTGGTCCACTGTGCCAGGCATCTGCTGGCTCTATCTTCTCAGCTTCACAGAAATGCTGTGTCCCAGCTAAGCATGGGGTACACCAGTAGTCCCAGAGGACGTAGAGGCAGGAAGACTGCAAATTTGAGCTCAACCTGAGCAATTTGGCAACTTAGTAAGACCCTGTCTCAAACTAAAGAATAAGGGGTATGGAATGGGGTGTTATTAGGGTCCTAGGCTTAACACCTCATTATTAAAATATTTTTTTTTAAGGCTGTGTCCCTAGAGAGTAGCTTCCACCGTTATCACCACTCCCCTTTTCCCCTCAAGCTAACGCTCTGACACAGCGACAGTGTGCACAGGGATCTACAGAAGGCTATTAGAAGATCGGCTGCTGAGCTGTGGGAGCAGAAACTTAGATCCACTATGTGTGGAATGGAACAGAGCTGTGCACATCTAGAAAGACTGCAGTGACACTGACCATTCACTGGTTTAGAAACACAAAGCAGAAAGATTTAATAGCTGATATTTTAAAAAATAATACCTGGCAAGGCTTAAGTGTTTATTTACTAGGCATAATTTAAGAATTATAAATACACGAATACATTTGCTAGTATCAATTGCAATACATGTTTTAATTCTGCAATCTGAACTCCTGAATAAAGTTTTCAGATGTTTATGTCTTTTAATTACCTAGAAAGTCAACAGACTGCATAATCCTTCTACCAAACCCTATCATAGGGCTGGGGAGATAGCTCAGTAGAATAAGCACTTGCCTGGCAAGGTTCTGAGTTCAATCCCCAGTACCACAAACAAACAACAACAACAACAAAAACCCTACTATGACCAAGCCACTAAACAATGTGGTTCTCAATTTGTCTATAGTCAAGTATTTGTACCAAGAAGAGCCTCTTTCTACCTCACAGACCGAAGAGCAAAACAAACATCAAGTCCCTCACTCCCTCATTAGATCCACTGAGAAAACTCTTTGATAACTTCACATTTTGTAAAAAGAAAAGTAGCTGCCCTGGCGCCCCGGACCCAGCACAGCCTGCCTGGTGAGACAACATCCACCACCTTTTCGGGAGTCCATCAGGCCCGGTGAGTGTGTGAGAGCTTCTGTGCTCTCCTGTGCCCCCATGCTCCTCCACACCCAGCCCAGGCCTGACATATAGGGCTGGGGAGAAACTCTGCAGCTGAAGTCCCTGCAGTGAGACTAGGGTCAAAACCACACAGCTAATCCAGAAGCAGAGCATCTTGTCAAAGAGGCACAACAGGCTCACCTCCAAGGACAGCAACAGGAAGGAGCTGAGCACAGCAGCCGGACCCAAGCCAGGCACAACTACATGAACCAGAACTTGGTGTAACAATACCTGAATTTCATAAGGTGCTAAGGTTAGAACTGCACGAAAACTCTACACCAAAAGTCAGGTCAGAGCTATAAGTCATGATAAAAACAAGGAGCCAAATGCAATCTCAGGCCTTGAGCCCACCAATGATGAGTGCAGAGGACACTAGCTCAGCTGAAATGAATGAATTAACAGTCAGAAGCAAAGAAACAACAGCAGGAAGGTATAGAGGAACTCAGATCAAAACGAAAAGTGACTCCATTTCTCTGCTTCCAGCAGTAGCCCTCAGGTGACAGAGCCACACCACTGGCACCACAAGCTCTAGAACACCCAGCCAGAATCACAACGTAAAGCATAGCTAAGTGTTTCACAGAGGAAATATTTATACGGCAGGCTTCTGGCAGTACAACACAGTTTAGTGCTGTACTAAGTGTATTCTGCCCTTTCAAGTTTACTGGATAAATTAATCAACCTGTGCCAGTTGGTACAAATTCTGCAGCTTTTAACATTTGTAGGATGCTCCTGAATTTTTTTTTCTCTCCCCACTTTTTTGAAACAAGGTCTCTCTGTGTAGCCCAGAATGGCCCTGAACTCATAGCCACTATGCTGAGATTTACAGGCATATACCACCACGCCCGGCCTTTCCAATTTCTTTTTTTCAAGGACAAACTGCTAAAAGCAAAACTCAAGGAATTTGCTATTCTCATTTCTCAGTGAGAAACCTGAAGAGAACAACGAGCTCTTTTTGTCCTGTTTGTTCTCAGTATTTGCTTGAAATCATGTATTCCAAGTACAAAATAGGTAAAAGGAAGACAGGTAGGTTGGCGGAGTGACCTGAAAGGGCCTTTAAAGTGCTAATGTGGTTTTCAATGTTGCTTGCCTGAGGCCCGATAGAGTGCTTCTCTACTGTATATACATGTATGTGTGCCATACATAGGACGTCTAATTTCAGTAAATGATGGATAAAATAACAATATTGCAAAGGAATATGCAATATAATATGATGGTCTATGATAATCTGTTTCTGTATAATCAGTCTGTAAGGGACTTCTGACATCAGAACTGTAAGAAAACAGCTAGACATGGTGGTGCACACCTATAATTCCACTTGCAAGGCTGAGGCAGGAGGATCAACACAAGTGCAAGGCCTGCCTGGGCTACATAGTGAGCTCAAGGACAGCATCCTGAACTCCTTGGTGGGACCCTCTCACAACTCCCCCTACAAAAAAAAAATGTAAGAAAACAAACTCGTGCTGCTCTAAGCCACCAAAGTTACGATCTCTTGTCATAGCAGACACAAGAAATAGGTACCTCAGGAGATGACATTTGCCAGAGTCCCTCAGGCAACAAAAAGTAGGCCTGGGAGTCTTTCCTTGGAAAAAAGAAGGAAAACAGTGTATTTACAGTAACCATGTGAACACTGCTTGCAGCTGAGCCAAGCGATACACTAGAATTACTTTCTGGTACTATGTTTTATGCCAGAATAGTGTTTCTTTGCTCAACTTTCTATGGAGCTATCATTAATCGTTCCAATGTTCTCCACAAATACCTGTGGTATACTGTAACTGGTTATATAGCTAAACGATTTAGTTCAGATAGTCTGACATTTCACACCATGATATGGACTTCTAACAGGTTGTTTGCTCAACCAAGAAACTCACGCTTTTTAATGTCCAGAAGCAATAGTCTTCGCTGTTTCTTCCCTCCTTTCCTTTGCGGTCGTGTTCTTAGTCATGGATCCAGCAGCATGCTCCTGTGAGGCCAGTCGTGTTCTGTGTGGTTTCAGTTAGCCCCCTCATCCCAGCTCTCGCCTCTCCTCACGGCTGTCATGACGACCACCAAGTGTGGAGCAGAGCACGCAGAGTGGTGGGGTCAATAGAGAGCTGAGGGGCAGTGAGCCAGGAGAGGCAGAGCCGCAACAGGCAGGCCTTTTGGCAAAGCCAGGAAATTCTGCACCCCACACTCTACCTGTGAACTGGCTCCTACAATCTCATATCCACGGTTATTTCTCTCTATTCTTTTTCTTTGTGAGTTTTATCTTCCTATACTTGTTTTTAAAACTCTAATGCTACATGAAGTGGAGTTTCAAGCAGGTAGAGAATTTCAAACCAAATCAAAACACTTCTGGTAAGAGACCAGATAGGGTGTGCATTTGAAATATGATGTACTTGAAGATAACCAACAGAGACAAAACCAAAGCAAAACAAAAAGGTTAAAATGAAAGTACTAGAAAATCGTAATTAGCAATTCAACACCTGTAAGATACGTATGCCAGGAACTCTGACACTTTGCATAAACTACCTTATTTAATATATTTTAATCCACCCCCACTTTAATATCCTAATCCTGTGAGGTTCCCATTTGTAGAGGTTCAGTTAATCTCACAATAGTAAAAAATCCTGGCACTGACAAACATGAGCCTGCCAAATCCATTAATTCTTTACAATATTTCTATTGATGAATTATTAATTTTAAGTTTACAAGGTTTACTATATTAAACAATGAACAGGAAAAAACTCACAAAAAGCACTGAGCTTTAATATTTTTATAAAAGCAAGGCTTTTGGTGTACAGTCTAAAAAAGAGTATCAGAAATAAATTCCTATATGAATTACAATGCAAATGCCAACAGCGCTCCACTTCAATGATCACACCTGACAGCCTGCACCCACAACACCAGCACTTCCCATGGACATGCACTGCTTATACTGACAACATGTGCTTTTCTTTCCTGGAAGTTTTGTAGGACGCACCTGACATCAGGGGTCTTGCTGTTTTGTCAGGAGGCTCTTAGGCTATAGAGTGTAGTTAACATAAAGTATGAATAAATTATTAAATTCCTGATGCATATTTTACAATCAGAATAGACGTCATTTTCACACTGGCTGTGCACTTGCTTACAAACCCTACACCAGACTATCTAGCCTACTGGAAGGCTTATCGCCTCTCTCTCTGTTTTGTAGGGAGCTTCCTACTATATTACATGACATCTAGTTAGCATGGAAATAAGATGTCAATCAAACAAAATGTCTGGCGTGTAAGGAGCCAGGTGTGGTGGCGTGCCTGCTATCTCAGCACTCAGGAGGCTAGGGCAGGAGGATTGCAGCGAGCTCAAGGCCTGCCTCAGCTATACAGCAAAACCTTACCTCAAAAAGACAAAAAATAAAAAAAGTATAATGAGTCCTTAGACTAGACATCACATTTTCACATCACCTGTGTACCTACCTCTAAAAGCTAAAAGATGGTATCAAGGAAAAAAAAAAAAAAACCTATGTGAAGCCAGGCTATTGGCACACTGCTGTAATCCCAGCACTCACAAGTCTGAAGCAAGAGGATCACTGCAAGCTTGAGACCAGTCTGGGTCACAAAGTGAGCTCAAGGACAGCCAGAACTCACAGGAAGACTCTTTCTCTAAAAGACCAAAACAAAACAAACTATGATAACTACAATATAAACAGAAACAAAAACCTACCAGAGAAGACAGCGTGGCTCCCTCTCACACACAAGGCAGCTTCACATATGACAACTGTATGTTCCACACCCAAGCAGCACTTACAATGACAGCACATACACTTTATTTTTCTGGCCTTTCTCGTAGGGCATGGCTGGGTTTCCTGTTGTCCTGGAAGGTCTTTGTGATGCTGCGCCTGCCTGTTTGCCTGTCAGCTCACAGTGTGCTCCACCATTTTTTTACTTAGCTCCTTTGGCAGAAACATTTTGTATTTCCTCTGCTATAAGTGATCTCTTGTGACCTCCAGTCCCAGTCCTCTAAGAAAATTTCTCTGTGATATTATGCACTTGTTACTTTCTTTGTTAACTATTAACCTATTTGTCACATGTTTGGGATCAAGTAAAACACAGCCATTGGCCAATACTTATGTTTCAAGTAATAACGGTTCTGGCCCTAATATGATTTGTTGAATTATTATGATGGTCATCTAATATGGCTGAAGCCCTTAAAACAATAGCTTATCTTCCCAGACACCACCTCCCCCTTCTTCTGTAACCCAGTTTAGGGTGCAATTTCCTTTCACCTTTCCAGCTGCCACTGGGAAGACCCCAGTTAGCTCCTCAGGTATTTCTAGACACCCCCCTCAAACTCCACCCCTAGCAGAACCATAAAAGCCTCAGCTTTCTTTGTCTCAGGGCCTGCCCTCAATCCTCTCGTGTCTTTGGAGTTAATAAAGGTTTTTTTTCTCACTCCTATCTCTTTATTGCACTGCCAAAAAACCTACCACAAGTGACATCATAGTAGCTGCATAACTCATCAAACAACCTTCTACTTTGTTGTAGAAAGTTTCCATCCCAGGCTTCTGTTTTGTTGAGTTTCCCCATCAGTATTTCTATTATGGTGAAATGCTGAGATCAGCAGTGCCTGTTTTTCTTTGCCATATATCAGGCCAGTGTTATATATTCCTGAAACTCAAAGACTGTACTATACTATTTTCTGTTTTGAAATTGCAACATTTCATTTAGAACTCTTGCTTTGTTCCTGTGTACAGTTCCTCTGCTGGTCAACCTGTGCTGTTAGCAAATATAACACCAACCGGAAACTCATAAACCAATTGTCCAAGGACATTTGAATTAGTCTGGGAAAAGGGGGGCAACAAGTCTGTTCATAGGATCATTTGATCTATTACCATACAAATAAAGACCGGATGGCTAAGTTCCAGAATAAAGGTCTAAACTGACACATAGTCTCTGCATGTACAAGGGCATAAATTATTATGCCATATATTGACTCACTGCTTTTCTGTAAATCTTTTACATCCTGCCAACCACCAAGAGAAACCTGCTAAGTACAACAGACCTGCAATGGCTGATGCGCTCTGTCAACTTGTAAGTTTAAAAGTTTGACTCAGGCTGGGGAGATGGCTCAGTGGAATAAGTGCTTCCCTGGCAAGTGCAAGGGCCTGAGTTCAATCCCCAGTTCCACCAACAAAAATAAATGAATAAATAATAAATTTAAAAAGTTGACTCAGCAGGGGTCCAGGGTCCTCACTCTGTGAACACCCTGGGTTTGTGCAAGGGGAGAGAACTGAGATGGTGAGGGTGTAAAGGGTCCGGCTGGTGGTGAGAGCCTGAGCCTGCATACAACAAGGGAGGAAAGCAGCACCCCACTTATTCCTACTGCTTTTGCTATCTTCTGCCACCCTGAACTGCTGCCTCTTTGCCACACCACCCTTTTTTGCAGCCAGTTGATTACAGACTGAAACCTCCATATATTAGGTATTTTATCTCAACAACAAGAGAAAAGTAACCGAGAGGACCTACAAATGCTTTCAGTTCAGCTAAAGAGGTATCATAAGAAATATATTTTGGAATATGGCTATGGGTGTATACAGAACGTTTTACTTGAATTTTAGCATACAGCCACAGCATCTTGTAGCATTTTCAATGTTTCAATGGCCAACACTGACTGGCAGTGCTGACCTTTTGTCCAATACCTTTCACTCCTGCGAAGACCTTCACTATATCTTTGGACCTAGTTCTAACACTGGATCATTCAATATGGGTAGGTAGCTATTTCAACCAGTCAAATATGTACTCACATTGCTGTTTTCTTCATCTGACTCAAGGAGGTCTGCATTCCCTGTGTCTGCATCACCAATTCTTGCTGCATTTCACTGTCACAAACTCACATGGCCAATGTTAAAGTAATTGTGATCATTATCATCATCAAATACCCACTGTCATAAAAGTATATATTTTACCACAATAGATCGATCACCTTTATCACCCATGGGTGATCTGTAAGTTCACTTTTGACCTCCTCCCAAACTTGCAAAGCTGGTTTTTCACATGCCATTGTACTGAATTGGGCTACTTCTACCAGAAAATTCAACAGAAACATATTCTTTAACAAATGCTGTAGCATGGGCCTACTGGGCCCTCTGCGATGCTTAGGTAAACAACCCAAAATCAGTAAGCTGGAGCACAAAGGTGGGTCTAACTGCCATCCTGCCACCTTTGCACTCACACACACCTCGTACTCATTCATCATACCAGGTGGGCAAACACACAGTACCTCCTGGATCCTTCAGGGAAAGGTACTGAGACACACAGCCAGCTATAAGCACTAGAGTACAAATTTACATTAAAAAAGTAAAGGATTGGCCTGCTGAACTCAGGTTTATGCCTCAAATTCTAAAGCCTACAGTGAACCTAAAGAACTTGTTTGAATTCTTGAAAGTTAGCTCTAAAAGTTCTATAAATAAAGTCACTTCCCAAAGCTAAGTACAATGGAAATTATGCCTCTTACTAATTTTATGTGTCCTAAGGGGAGAAAATGGAATCTAATATCTTTAACAGAAAGGAGATTCTATTTACTTATCCTATATGTAGGACTGATAGCTAACAGTTTTCAGTATCATAGCAATGCCAGAACACCTATATTTGCACATGACAGACATGCAAAAATATCATGCATGTTAAGATCCAAGCAAAGACACTATCCAGCTGCTAATCAGGTAGACCAAAATACTCCTATACTGCTGGTTTCAACAGTACTTATCAAAACGTGTGTGTGTGTGTGTGTGTGTGTGTGTGTGTGTGTGTGTGTGTGTGTGTGTGAGAGAGAGATATAGTCCTATAATTCAACTGGACATCCATATAGATATTCATTTTTCATTTGGATAAAGCTTATCTAATTATGCTAGAAAAAGAACCTGCAGACAGCTCAGCAGGCTAAAGCACCCGCTTTGAGAGAGCACAGTGGCCAGGGTTCAATCCCCAGCAAGCTGTGCTAGCCCCACCGCCAGGGCATGCTGAGACAATGATTGAGACTGGGCGTGGTAGCCCAAACTTGTAATCTCAGCACTTGGGAGGCTGAAAACAGGAGAATCACCATGAATCCAATCTACATAATGAGACCCTTACACCCTGTCTTAAATTCATAAATAAACAAATATCAGAAAGAAAACTAGTCTTAAAATTCAAAAAGCTAGGCATTGAGGGAATCTATAATCCTAGCATGTGGGAATCTAAAGCAGGAGAATCATTGAGTTCAAAGACAGTTTGAGACTGTCTCAAAAGCAAAATCAATAAATAAAATGCAAAAGGATCTGCCATAACTCATTAGCTTTAACTTAGTTTACTAATTAACTTATTAATATAGTTTTGAATGTGGCATTAGAGTAGTTTGTACTATTTATTCCAAGTATGCACATACACAGCTGGCTGAACATTTGCTGAGATTCCTTTAAAGACGTAACATTTTATGAGTATACATAAAGTAATTTCATTTCACAAATAAAACAAGTGACAATCCACATGCTAAAACAGAAGAATATGAGTAGAAGCATCACCTTTCTGCTGGAGAACAGCTGGTGGAGCATGAGCACGTACAACGAACGCCCTCAGCTCAATTCCCCAGCACCCACCAGGAGGGAGGGAGGCAAGGGAGGAGGGATGCCGAGAGGTGGATAGGGAGAGAGGCCAGAAACAGCTCTGCAAGGAAATAAAGTTAAATTTATAAAAGTAAATCAAACATAAGAACTATAGAAATATCTAAAAAACAGATTTTTTTTTTTTTTTAATACACAAAGGTGATAAAATACCAGGTCAAACTTCAGAGTACTTAGTACTTGAGAGAGCTGAGATTTGAGCTGGAATTTGTCTCACATACGAAAGGTACTAATAAAACTGATCTATACTAATTATTATTCATTAGTAAGTTTAAAACAGAAGATGAAAAGAGTGATTTACAAAGTGCTTATATTGCACACAGGTTCTTCAAAATGCTTTTAAAGATGTTCAATCTGCTATAGATATAAAACCAGTTCCAGACTATTAAAATCTATTATATTATCAAGTCCTGGACAGTCACTTAAAAGTGTCATTTGTCTTTCATAATAGATTACACATGAGTTGTTAAACCTTACTCTCTGCAACACTGCATTGCCTCCAGTATAGCTATTATTGATTTAAAATAAAATCTGAGATCCTTTCCTATTTGTATACATGACCACGTGAGAATTATAACCCAATCCCACTAACTACAAAACAGAAGGTTTAATATTCTTCACTCTTGCAATGTATATCTAGCTTTATAAAACCTAAGAGAAAAAACAAAATAATACTATTGGTGTTACAGAAGCAACTTTAGGGCTGGGGAGATAGCTCAGTAGAACAAGTGCTTGCCAGGCCCTAAATTCAATCCCCAGTTCCGCTAAAAGATAAAAAATAATAAATAAGCAACTTTATTTTAGCTATTTTAAGAATTCATGACCTTATATGACGCAGACTTTCAAGCCATTTACACAAAGACATAGCTTGTAAATGAAGGCTGTGTTTTTTACATAAGCACAATAATCTCCCAGATATGGTCAGACAACTTGCAAACAATAGATCTTTAAACAAATGTTTCAGGATTCATAGAAAGCCACCAGTTAATAGGCCTCAGAAGACTCTTTAACACTGCCTATTATCTGAAGATTATAAACATAAGGAGAGCCATGATGAGCAGAGAGAAAAAGAAATTATGTGTGTGTGTGCATATGCGTGTGTGCTTATTTGCCATTAAGTATGTTTTTCACAATTACTTGAGATTGTTCTTCCTGGTCATCAAAAAGTTACTGAGTTTTCCTTTTCATGGCAATTACTTTTTTCGTATTAAAGATAACACAGTCCTACTTCTAACTCCAGTGCTACATTCTGATGGATTTTGGAAGGACTAGCATACGTATTCCACAACCAGTAGTCTCAACATGGCTGGCTAGAAAGGTGCCCACAACTTCCTCCTGAGATATGGGAGAATGTTACTTTTACTTTTCATCACTTTAAAAACTAAGCTCGGGCCGGGCATGGTGGCGCATGCCTGTAATCCCAGCACTTGGGAGGCTGAGGCAGGAGGATTGTTGTGAGTTCGAGACCAGCCTGAACTACAAAGTGAGTTTAAGGCCAGCCTGAACTGCATAGTGAGACCCTGTCTAAAAAAAAAAAAAAAAAAAAAAAAAAAAAAAAACTAAGCTCTACTCGTATTTAGTATATAGGCTGGCTAACAGCTACTGACTGCATTTATTTCTGTGTTACTAGAAACAGTAAGTATAAAGTACAAAAATGGAAGATGTTACACTATAATTAATCTGCTTCAATTTATCTAAATGTCTTTAAGAATACTCATATTCTGTATGGACTTAAGAGTTTAGTATCTCAATACTTGATGGAAAATACATGTTCCATGTTATGCCTATGATGTTTGATATTTAGACTAATAGTGTGATAAACTGAACTGCATATGTTGCAGGATAATAGTAAGCTTCTCTTCTGAAGGGTTAACAACCTAAGTTTGCAGATCAAAAATTGGAGAAAAAGAAAGGCTGCAAGGTCAGCCAACATTTTGGCCCTTGCCTTTCAAGGTCAGCGAAGACTCAGGACATAGGAGAACCTGTACTGTAACATCATGTAACTCATTAGTGCGCCAAATTTTCTGATCAAGGAGATTATGGGGCCACAGAGGAATGTGATCAATGATGTATATATAGCATGCCTAAGGAGAGTCACATGGAGAGAAAACTTTCTCAGGCTTCCACAGAGAGCAATTTGGTCACGCAATGGCCATGACTCATCCACATGGCTGACACTTACGAAGGATCTACAAGGTTACAGGATAAACCCTGAGGGTACCTGACTGACCTTATCTGATACAAAAGTTAGATTTTTTGTTATATAGGTCTTGCTTTAACTTGGTCTTAACCATCCAGCAGAAAAGTATAAAAATGGAGGTATATAAAGTTATATAATATAATGAGCTATGAATAGCTCAAGTCATCAACTTCCACTTATATCGTGGACTGCTGATCTGTGGATTGATTTATTTATATATATATATATATATATAATTTATTATTTATTATATATAAAATTAGCCATCCATGTTTTGAAAATCTGTAACATATGTATCTCATGTTACCATTTATGTCATTTGTTCTCTTTGTTTTTGCTTCTATTTTTCACTCTTCAAG
>PVKA01033198.1:0-24614 GCA_004027165.1 Ctenomys sociabilis | reverse complement strand
TTTTTTTTTTTTTTTTTTTTTTTTTTTTTTTTTTTTTTTTTTTTTTTTTTGTCTTTTTTGAGACAGGGTCTCACTGTGCAGTTCAGGCTGGCCTTAAGCTCACTTTGTAGCTCAGGCTGGTCTCGAACTCACAACAATCCTCCTGCCTCAGCCTCCCTAGTGCTGGGATTACAGGCATGCGCCACCACGCCCGGCTCTGGTTGATCTCTTTTTGAGATAAGGTAGAGTTAAGATTTTCCGTTGAGACTCTGGTATTGAATATTAGATTTTTCATGTCCATTAAGATTTGTTTTATATATTTGGGTGCTCCCACATTTGATGCTTACATATTTATGAGTGTTACCTCTTCCTGTTTAATTTTTCCCCTAACCAATATAGCATGGCTTTCTTTATTTCACTTGATCATTCTTGGATTGAATTTGAGACTGTCTGAGAACAGGAGTGCTACCCCTGCTTTTTTCTGGTGTGCTGGGGCATGTAGTATTGTTTTCCTTTCAGACTATGAATTTCTTTATGAGTTAACTGTGTTTCTTGTATAGAGCATATTGTTGCATTTTGTTTCCAAATCCACTGTACCAGTCTATTTCTCTTAATTGGTGAACTGAGTCCATTTACAGTGTTGGTTATAGTTGAGATGTATTCATTTATGCTCATCATGCTATTTACCTGATGTTGTTTACTCATTTTTCTCCTGTGTTTATTTGTTTCCCCTATTTAGTTGGTTGCTTGTGTTCTTGTTCATGGAGTTCTAATCATTTTTTCCCTCTCTAGAACATCTTTCACTAGCCTGCATATGGATGGCTTTATCAGCATGAAATTCTTTAGTTGTTCTTTGTCATGGAAGAATTTCACTTCTCCATTAAACCTGAAAGAGAGTTTGGCAGGGTATAGTAGTCTGGCCTCCTATAGAGCACCTGAAGTACTCTGCTCCATGGTCTTCTTGCCTTCATGGTTTGTGAAGAGAAGTTGGCCATAATTCTGATGGGTTTTCAATTGAATGTGATCTGCTTCTTTTCTCAAGCAGCTTTCAGTATATTATTCTTGTGCTGGATTTCTGGGATCTTGACTATTATATGTCTCGATGTGTTTTTAATTGGGTTAAGGTTACTTGGCATTCTGTAAGCTTTGGTTTCCTGGACATCAGATTGTTTCCTCATATTTGGGAAGTTTTCTGGTATTACTTTTGCTCATATTTTTTATATCATTTGTATTGACTCCTTCTTTTTCATTGATGCCTATTAGTCTCACATTAAAGTCTCTCTTCTTTGCATCATCTTGCAAGTGATGAATTATTCTTTTCTGTATCCTAGTTATTTTTAAGAGATCTTTTCTTACTCTTTCACTAGCTGCACCAGCGTCTTTAAGATCTGAAACTCTGTCTTCACTTTCACCGATACAGTTTTGCAGGCTTGTGGTTGAGATTTTATGTTCCTCTATATCTCTTTGGCTCTGCTTCATGTGATGTATTTCTTTCCTGTGTTGTTCATTCAAGAAATCCATCATTTTTCTAATGTCCTCTATCTTTTTATCAATGTCTTCTTTATTTTTTCTGAAAAAAATTTATTTTATTGAAGAACAAATGGCAATGAGACAGTGTCAAGACAAATTAACAGGACAGATTCGATAAATTAATACATTACAAACTGTTTGCATAATGTTTTGGTATAGTACAAGGTGCATACATGATATTATACTTACAGATATTATTATAGCAGATGTCTCTAATCAGTGAATTAAGAAAGTGTAGCTGTTTACTATCTTTTTATACCTGAATTATATCACAGATTCAGTGTCTTCTTTAGAAGCAGTTATTTTTTTTTTTACTGCAGAGTTTTTTGAGAATGGGTTTCCTGTATATGTTTCTGTATTTGATTCTTTACTTCAGAAGTTATGAATTCAGACATTTGTTTTTATTTTAGAATTTAATTCTGCTTTGAGATCATCTATACCTTTCTGCTCTTTTTCTTTTACATCCAACGCTATTAATTCATACATTTCAGTTGAGCTAGTGTCCTCTGCACTTGTTCTGTGTGGGCTCAAGACCTGAGATTGCATTTTTCTCCTTCTGTTTGTCATTTCATATAGCTCTGACCTCTGGCCTTTGGTGCAGTTATAACCTTAGCACCTACTGAAATTTTGGTTAAGCTGTATTAAGTTTGAGTTTATCCAGTTATGCCTGCCTTGGTTCTAGGTGTTGTGTTCAGCTCCTTCCTGCTGCAGCCCTTGGAAATGAACCTGTTGTGCCCCTCTGTTGAGCCCATGGCCCAGGGGGCACAAGGAAGTGCAGAAGCTCTCTCATACACTAGCTGAGCCTTGGCTTGGGCTGTATCTCTGGGTCCTGAGAGCACTGAAGCTGTTCTCACTCACAGGGCTTGAGGATAGGGCCTCCAAAGGAGTGGAGGGGCATGGCACAGCGGCTCATGCAGCATGCCTGAGTTTTGCTTCTGAGTGGTCCTGCTGTTGCAGGGAATCCTGAAGCCTCCAATCGCACTAGCTGAGCCTGGGCTTGGCTTGATCTGAGGGTCGGGAGACCATTGCAGAAGTTCTCACTCACTTAGTGGGCTTGTGGGCGGCGGCTCCCAAGTCCCTCATGTCAGGGGCTGGCCTGGGCTTGATCCGGGGATGTCCATCCAACCAGAGCAGGGTAGAGCAAGAGCTCACCCCCACATTCCCTAGGCCTGAGTTTGGGCTGGACTGGAGGGGTGCAGATTTCCCAAGAAAGCGAGAGAGCAGGGCTTTCATTTCCAAGAATGTAGCAGAAAGCCATTCTTTCTGACTGCTGTTACTGTCTTTGCTCAAGGAAAGATAGTGACCCCAAAATAGAAGATATCTAAGGTCATAACTATTATATTTTCTGAGATTGGCTTTAGGTTACTGGAAATAATCAGAAGGAATATAGGGAATGCAGATAAATCATGTATTTATACATATATTTGTGTCTCTGTGTGTGCATGTGTTTATGTGTTGTAGGGATCTGTTAATCTCACTTTGATCAGTTTTATTCTACAGAGAAAGAATGGCAGGAATGAGAAAAGATAGATGAGAAAATGAAAGTGAGTCTAGGTGGTTGCTAATCTGCCTGATGCTCAAGACTAACTTGCTCCACAACTCCACAACAAAACTTATGTTTATTTATACTTTCACAAAGTTTATAACACATGACACAAGGTGACTAATAGCTGACCTTAACCAAACAGGATGCTTATCTCAGGAGTGAGGTAGCTACTGTGCTTCAGGCACTGAGGCCCAGTACCACCTACACACATTTGATCAATTTCCTGTAGCTCCCAACATATCCCCCTTTTTTGTGTTGTTTTTTAGAGAAGGGTGTTTCAATACAGTTAGAGAAGCTGTATTTTGAGGAGTCTTTAAGGGACCTTTTCATACTTGATGCCAGTCCAAATATTGTAGGTACTTGCATTCAGCAAAATAACCCAATATAGGCCAATAGTCCATGCTAGTATCTTGTTATCAGCACAGCTGATAATTGTCAACAGTTGTTGACTTGAGCTTTTTACATGTTATCATATTAATATGGCATTATTTTTATACCTTCTGTCTACATTTTCTGCTACATGGCTATGACCAAGTTAAAGCAAGACCTGTATAACTACAAATGTAAATTTTACTGTCTGATAATATCAGCCAAATCTCTTCAGGATTTACATTGGGAACCCTGTACAGCATCTTGTAGATCTTCTGTCAGTGTCAGGCACTTGTATGAGTCACAGGCATTGCTTAACTAATTTGCTCTCTGTGAAAGCCTGCACAATTCTTTTCTCTCTAGATGACTCTCCTAAGGCACACTGTACATCATCAATCACTTTCCTCTGTGGCCCCATAATCTCCTTGATGAGAAAATTTGGGACACTGCTGACACTGTGGCATCACAGCAAAGGTTCTCTTATGTCCTGAGTCCTCACTGACTTTGAAGGGTTAGGGCCAAAATATTGGCTATCCTTTTTGCCCATCTTATCTCTTTAATTTATGGTTTGAAAACTTTAGTTGTTAAACATCCAGAAGAGAAACTTAATGACGTTATTACCCTGTAACAGCTGAAGTTATACTTAACAGTACTATATATCTGAATATCAAGCACCTTAGACACAAAATGGAATTATTTTCTAACAACCATGGATATTCTAATATTTGAATCCTTATAAAATGTTAAAACAAACAAGCACCCATTTTTGCAGAAATTTAGAAATCAAACTACATGAAACATTGTAACAGAAGAATCCTCTGATATTTTTTGACATGTTTACATTTGTTTTGACATAACATAACCTATTTAACCTATCTCCTCTATCTAACACACAAATTTTTTTCACCTAATTATCCTTAAATGAGATAAACATCATATACATCCCCCTATTTTTTGGTTAAAGTCTTATCACAATAAGTAATCTTTGTTTAAAATTTTGGAAGCCTTATACACTTGGAATCTGGATACATTTAAGACACCGTGAGATTAACAGTAATGAGTTACCATACACATGTGAAAACCTTGTTTTCTTAATTTAGTTTAATACCGAAACCGTTTTTAAGAGAAAACCCAACTGTAGTTTTTCTGAAAGACTTATCTTTAAAGTAATTACTAATTTATTAAAGGTGTCTCTTAAGAGACTACTGAGATTATTGGGAGCTCCTCATTAATGAACAAAAGGTTGTCCACATTTCCTACTCATCAATAGGACTCCTCTCTGAATCCAATTTTTCCCTGCTTGAAGGAACTTTTGATTAGTTTAAACCTTTTGATAAACTATATATAAACGAATTTTGGTATGATTTGGGACAGCTGGTAACCCAGTAAAAAGCATCCTTTGAAGTCTATACCCCAAATTATAGTATGAACGAATGACCAAAAAGGAAGAAAAAAAAAACAACAAAAAAGGGGAATAGCTATTCACGGAATCACACACACACACACACACACACACACACACACACAGCTGCACAGTACACACAAACAACTATCTTTATAAAACTATGAGTGCACTCTATGCATTCCTGGCCATATCAATTTATAGTACTTCTACTACAAAAACCCCACCTTTTTTATAAGTTTAAATAGACAAGTCAGATTTTATTATTTGTCAATAAAGAAGATCTCTTATCAGATAATTTTGGAAGGAATAACATCTTTTCTTTTTTCTGTAATTAGAACAGGGTCTACAGGGTCTCACTACACCTATTGGATTCACAGTGAGCCTCCTGTTATCAGCCTCCTAAACCCTAGTGTTATAGGCATGCGCTACCCTGCCCAGTCTCAATCACCATCTCAGCGTGCTTTGAGGGCAGGGCCAGCACAGCACACCAAGGATCAAACCCTGGCAACTGTTCTGCCTAAGCAGGTGCTTTAGACTGCTGAGCTATCAGGCCAGCCCCAGAAATAGCATCTTTTATCTCCAACTAATATGTACATTTTTATCTTAGTACTAGTAAATTTTTAGCTCAGTTATCTTTATAAATTGTGTCATCTGCTTAGACCTTGTATTTTCATTTGGTCAGTTACCTTCATAGGCCCCAGGTTATATCTAGGCTCCTTGCTGCTAATTTCTTCTCCAGATCTGGCTTCATTGTATAGCCTGATAGTGCATTCTTGTACCCTAATGGGTTGTCCAGCATTCTCTGGAAAAACACTAGCATACCCTCTACCCCAGGTTAGTAGTGGACTTGGTGCCTTTCATTGACAAGTACGGAGATCTTTCTATCTGTTTTGCTGTTATTTGGTGGAATTATTTTTCTTCTGCTGTACTTCCATCTTTTGTAGAACTTAAAAAGTTAAGAGTTTATACTGCCCAGTGAAGTCTATTATGAGATGTGAATTTTGTAGAGAATGAGTCCCCTGTTTGTTTCTTCAGTTAAATTTTAATTGAATGGTGCACACATTCAACAATTCCTAGAGCTTGAAGGTTATAAAGAATCCCTGTGATAAAGGAAGCATGAAAAAATCTTACAAAATTTTAGAAGGCAGCACTTGTATATGCTGGGGTATTGTCAGTCTTAAGTATCCATGGGCATCCAAGGGCACTAAAGGCATCCCAACAGTGAGGAATGACATGTTTAGCTGCTTTACCATTGTGGGGAGTAAAAATATGAATCCTGAGAAAGTGTTCACCAAAACACTGACCCAATGCCAAGAGCCAAATTCAGGAATGTGTGTAACATCCATCTGCCACAGATGATTGGCTTATAATCCCCAGTGATTGACACTGGTAGAAGGTAAGCGTAAATGTTTTATACATGAAGAAAATTGTTTAACAATCTCGCTGGCCTATACTTGAGTCAAATGAAACTGTTTGCATAAGGCAGAAACATTGTGATAAAAAGTGGTATGAGAGGTAGAAGCTTATTGAGCAGCATCTGAGGGAGTAATAGTCACAGCACCCAGCAATCTATCTATGCTAGCATTTCTTTCAGTGAGGGGTCCTGTAAATTGAGAATGAGAGTATATATAACCAATAAAAAAGGAAATATAGCATGATTGTATAATTACTTGAAGATTGTGGAGTAAATGATGATGATCTTCTTAACTAGTGTGAATAGTAGCAGTTTCAATGTAGCGCATTCCACCACAGACATAAGCATTGTCTGAAAATAGGTTAGCAGTAGTGGAGGAATGATCTTTTAATGCCCATATTACTTCTTGTAATTCAGTCTTTTGTGGAGAGAAGAAACCTGTTTCTTGTATTCTTGAAGAGAAAGCTGTTACATAACCAACCTGACCAGAAGCTGATCCATCTGTGAAGATGGAGATACCACCTGCTATAGGTGGTATAATAAAATAAAAAACTTATTTTTGAAGAGAAGACAAAAAGTGTAAGAGAAGCAAATTGTATTAATTTATCTGAAGGATAATGGCAGTCAATAATATTAGGGAGGTTAGCTAGTAAAGACTGCCAAAAAGATGAAAACTACCATAAACATTGGCGAAGTGAAGAAAAGAGAACAATGATAGTGTGTATCTCATGCCCAAAGAGCTGAATCACACAAGTTCGTCCACATGCAATCAGTTCTACCATAGCATCATGAAAGGGAGTAATAGTTTTATGTGGAGTGTGTGGCATGCGTAACCATTGTAAGGGACCCTGAAACTACCAAACTTGAGTGGGTATAAACTGAGTTAGGAAAATAATTAAAAACATTGGCAAAGATGGGTCAACTCTAGAGAACTAATCATTAGAAAGAGCCTGATTAACTTTATTCAAGATAGTCTTAGCCTCTGATATAAGTGTTCTTTTAGAATTAAGGGCTGAGTCTCCCTTGAGAATGTGAAAGAGAGGTGCTAACTCAAGTAGTTAGCTTGAGAGCTGGGCAGAGCCAATTAATGTTAGCAAGTAGAATCTGAAAATCATTTAGGGTTCCAAGATGTCTAACCTGGATCTGAACAGGTTGGGGAACAATGTGCCTCTGTTGAATATTGTGTCCCAAATATAAAGAGTGCCATAGGTTGCACCTTTTAAGTAGCTACTACTAGTTCTGCATTGTGGAGGATATCATCTAATTGAATAAACATTCAATATAACATGGATGGAGATTCATGTGCCAAGAGAATGTCATCTGTATAATGGATAATGTGTGCCAATGGATAGGCCTTTTGCACTGACTGAATGGCGGCAGCCACAAACTCTTGGCACAGGGTTGGACTATTTGCCATACCTTGTGCTAGACAACACCATTGGAAATGGCACATAGAGGCCCGATTATTGACAGAGGGTAAACTAAAAGAAAGATGTCTTTTTTTTTTATTCAGAGTGTAGAGAGATAGAGAAGAAACAGTGTTTTAAATCGATCACTGGAAGAGGAAAAATTAAACAGTAGTGATAAGACAAGGGAATCCTGGTTGCAGGGCTCACATAGGTTCCATGGTGCAACTGACTGCCCACAAGTCCTGTAGTAATCTCCACTTTCCTAATATTTTTTATTACAAAAATCAGGGTATTCGAAGGCCTACTGGAATGTTCAAGGTGCCCCACCATCAGCTGTTCATCAACAAGAGTATGAGCTGCTATAATCTTCTCTTGAATTAGGGGTCACGGATCAACCCAAATAAGGTCATAAGACATCCAAGTTACTTTGGATGCCATCTGTTGCTTAGGAGAAGAGATGAAAACCCCTCGTGAAACTGTGAGGATGAGAAGCCTATGCCAAAATGGTCCTTGTTAAGGAGTTCTTTTCTCCCGTGGGAATTTTTACCAAGTCCTTGATTGGGAATGAAACCTTGCTATAACACCTGATGAGTCACCAGGGAATTAGGACTGGCCAAAAATGCTCCCATATCCTCTAAAATGTCATAACCTCATAGACTGACTGGGGTATGGGAAAAGACATGAGGAAAATATCCAGAATGGCATTCTGCATCTCTCCAACTTAGAAACTTAGCACTTCTGTTAGGGTAAGAAACCTTGCCTATCCCTTATAAAGCTGTAGTTGCCATATTCAGAGACCATGCTCCAGGCCAATGATGCTAAGCTATAACTGAAACATCTTCAACTGTGTCCAATAGTCCTTTAAATGTTTTTCTTTTAATAGTCAACTCCATCTCCAGGCAATTTTGTTTAATTTGCTGAACCCAGTATGTACTAGGAGACCTAATTGCTTTTCCTTATTCATAAATCTTCCAAAATTTCCCAAGGGAAGGCCTGGCCAAATGGCTTAATGGATTGAAGTGTCTGCAAGCAGGCACAAGGGCAGGGGGTTTGATCCCCTGGCCTGTTGTGCAGGCCCTGCCCCCAAGGCATGCTGAGACAGCAATTGAGACTAGGTGTGGTGGTACGCACCTGCAAATCCGGCTCCTGGAGGCTGTAAACAGGTGTATCACTGAGTCAGATCTAATAGTGAGACCCTGAACACCCCATAGACCCTTACATAAAATACAAAAAAAAGAAAACCCACGAAATTTTCCAAGGGAAAAATTAGCAACTGAGGAATAGGAGTACCTGGAGTGATTTGAATAATGTTTTGAGTGGATTCAATAATAACTGATTTCTCTGATATAATCAGTATCAATTACACCAGGCAAAACTTGGAGACCTTTTAAAATGAGACTGCTGAGGCCTAACAAGAGACCCACTGTACCCTGAAGCACAGGTCTATAGACTCAAGTAGGAATAATTTGGGGCCCTATGTCAGGAGTCAGTAGTAGTCTGGAGGAGGACCTGAGGTCCAAACCTCCACTATTGGTTGTTACCCCCCAAATGTCAAAGACGCTTGTGGTGAGGGAGGGGAAAGTGCCCCATTGTTTGATGGGGACGAGATGAGCCCCACTGGAAGTTTCCTGAATGGGTCGTCCTTCCACATCAGTTTTAGATTTGCAATTACTTGCCCAATGGTACTCTCATCTACATCTAGTACATGGACTAGAAGGTTTTATTCAGACAGATAAAAGGCTGCGTTGCCTTTGGTGCAGCAGAATAATTTTGGGCTATATGCCGCCCTTCCCCATAACACAAGCAAATTACCTTATTTTGTCCCTTTTTTTGACTGTTGATAAATAGTCTGAGTAATAGCTGCTGCCAAGACAGCACCCTGTATATAAGGGGCCAATATTTGCACAAATCTGAACCATCTCAGGCAGTATAGCTCACATTTTATGGGCTCTTAAAGCCTCTTTACACCATTTATGAACATTTTCAAAGACCAACTGTTGAACTATCAATTTGCCAGCTTCTGTGTCACTGATTATCCTTTCAGTAGCTTTGAATAAAAGTGCAGCAAAATCTTGGAAAAGTTCATCAGAGCCTTGCCTAATAGAAGCCAAGTTAAGGGATATTTCACTCTTATAAGGGAATCCCCTCCAGTCCCTAATCACATTTATCTTGGTTTCTCATACAACTGCAATGCAAAGGTCAGTTAATTATTTGTGCTAGCAAAAGCACCCACATCTATTAGCAAACTTTTTGTAATGGCCAGGTTGTGAACTGCATTTCAAACTCCCTGTTCCATGCAATATTCACAAAAATTTCCTTTCCACAATAAATAATCTCCCAGTGGAGATTATTTCACATGTTTTAGCTATTCCTTTCCAACCATTTGGGGCCATAGTCTGTTCTCCTAGCATTTCTACTAAAGTCAAGGGAGCAGTAGGGACATAAGTAGCAAGAGCATTTCTTTTTTTTTTTTTTAATAGAACCAGGGATTGAACTCAGGACCTTGAGCTTGGCAGGGAAGCACTCATTCCACCGGGCCATCTTCCCGGCCCCCTAGCAGCATGTTTCAATTCTTTTAAGGTTTTAAAAAGTACAGAAGATGTACAACTTGTCCTGGATTATTAGGGACTTATACTTCAGAAGCAGGGTAAAGACGTTGAAGAAGCTCCATTGACTCCCTTGCCCATCTGGCTTCCTTTAACATCAATTGCAAGAGAAATAAAACAGATGGCTCTACCTTTCTTTTTGTTGTTGTTGTTGTTGTTGTTTTTTGTTTTATTCAAGTACAAATATCAACGAGATAGTTTTAAGATACCTTGACAAGATGGATTTGATAAATTAATACATTGCAAACTGGTTTCATAATGTTTTGGTATCATAGAAGGTGCATAAATGATATTTTACTCACAGACATTATTATACCATATGTCTCTCATCAGTAAATAGAGTGTAGTTCTTTGCGTACCTTATTTTTTATACCTGAATTACATCAAAGATTCAATAATTAATACTTTCTACCTTGTTATTTTCCTAGTGATTGTCCATAGTACTAGAAGCTGACATAATATCCTGTCCAACCACCATTAGTGCAAGTCTTGCTTCTCATAGAATTATGTAGAATCACAGCGTTATCTAGCCCAACTGTACTGTCTACACACACACATCACGATTTATTCTTTCTACACCCCTTCCTTTGTCTACACCTGTCAAAGGTGGGCACTCCATTGTCATTCAACTAACTTAGGTGCTTGAACTCAACAACACAATCCAACACAGTCCAGCATTTCACAACAGTAGTGAGTTATCTGAAGAAGTTGTCGACCATAGCCACTTACAGCTCAGTTTAATATTATGGCCCCGTGATGTATACTTCATTTTTATACTTTTCTGCTGGATGGTTAAGACCTAAATAGAGCAAGACTTATATAGCAACACATGTACTTTATGTTTCTTATGTGGTCAGTGAAGTCCTCTCAGGGTTTATCTTGTAGTCCTGTACATTATTCTGAAGATCCTTTGTCTGTGTCATCCATGTGGATGAGTCATGGCCAATGCTTGACCAGTTTGCTCTCTGTGAGAGCCTGAGAGAAAGTTTTCTCTCCATGTGACACTCCCCAGGCACACTATAGAACTTTGATCTCTTTCCTCTGTGGCTCCATAATCTCTTTGTTCAGAAAATTTGGAGCTCAACTGACTTTCATGATGTTGCAGTACAGGTTCTCCTATGTCCTGAGTCTTCGCTGACCTTGAAAGGCAATGGCCAAAATGTTGGCTGGCCTTGTGGCTCTTCTATTTCTTCAACTTTGGTCTGTGAACTTAGGTTGTTAACCATCCAGAAGAAAAGCTGATTAGCATCCTGCAGCATATGCCATTCACTTCATCTTATCAGACTCAATTGATTTTAGTTGTTGTTGTACATTTCCATTTGTATTTCTGCTTTTCTCTTGTTTTACTAGGGAGACTATACGATATTTACACATGTGTGTCTGGTTTATTTTATTTATGAGTATATGTTCAAGTGGCATCCACTTCAGTATAAATGCTTCAAACTTATGATTCTTAACAGCTGAGTAATACTCCATTATATAGAATTACCACATCTTTTTCAACCTTTCCTCATGTGATGGACATCTTGGTTGTTTTCAAGATTTTGCTATCACACATTGCACTGCTATAAACATAGTTACACATATATCACTATAATACAATGTTTTCAATTCCTTTGGGAAAATTCCCAGTAGGGGGATAGCCGGCTTGAATGGGATTTCTAGTCCTACTCTTTTGCAGAGTCTCCACACTGACCTCCACAATGGTTGTACCAGATGACATTCCCACCAGCAGTGGAGAAGTGTTCCCTTTTCCCCACATCCTCTCCAACATTTGTTGTTGGTTGATTTCCTTATGATATCCATTCTTTCTGGAGTGAGATGGTATCTCAGTGTTGTTTTTATTTCCATTTCACGCATGACTAGCGATGTGGAGCATTTTTTCATATATTTATTTGCTTCTTTAATTTTGCCCTCTGAGAAGTGTGTATTCATCTCAGATGCCCATTTCTGAATTGGGTCTTTAAATCTGAGGGCCCTGTTATATCTCAGTTCTTTATATATCCTAGACAGTAGTCCTCTCTCTGATTGCTTATTAGTTAGGATTTTTTCAAAATTTATGGTTTGTCTTTTCACTCTGCTGACAATTTCTTTTGACATGCAGAAGTTCCTTAAGAAGAGTTGATACCAGTTGTTCATTCTTTCAGGTACTTCCCGTGTGAATATATGTTTGTTCATGCACACTTTACCTATCCCTATGTCTTCAAGAGTTCCTCCTACTTTCTCTTCCAGGAGATTGAGTGTTTCTGTTTTAATGTTTAGATCTTTAATCCATCTTGACTTTAACTTAGTCCACGGTGAGAGAGCTGGGTCAAGTTTTAGTTTTCGGCATGTAAACAGCCAATTTTTCCAGCACCATTTGTTAAAAGAGGCTATCTTTCTTCCAGTGAGCTTGTGTAGCCCCTTTGTCGAAGATCATATGGCTGAGTGTGATTGTAGATGTCTCTGCATCTTCTAATCTATTCCACTGATCCTCAGGTGGCTCTACCTTTCTTAAGACAGAAATCCTGATCTGGGACTCAGCGAAATGTCCCTGAGCTGCCACGACTGGGACTGCAGGCTGTAGTTCCTTAAAACCCATTGAATGTTGAAAAATGTGATTTTTGGGGAAATTCATCTCTGGTGAAACAGGATCCCACCTGTTTTACCCCCATTACTCCATCCTTACTTGATAGAGAAAAGCTAGAATGGTCAAGCTCTATCTTTTTGGGCTCCATGGGTCCCTCCTCCCTGTTCCACTCAGACTTGGGACTTGATTTTAGAGGAAAACTACAAGCTAAATCATTTGTGTTGGAAAAACACCTTTGAAGCACAATCCAGAAAAAAAATACATACAAAGATCAAGTATGCAATAACCACTTCAATATGCATATATCTCTGCAACTGCAAGGACTCCATTTGTCCCATTCTTAAGTCAATTGAACATTTCCCTGTTAGGTGTCTCTCAACCTTCATTTTTTCTTTGTGCTCCCTTATGTCTCTGGACCTAGTGAGCTTGCTTACAGCCCTAGTGAGCCCATTGCTGGCACTAGTGGGTCTCCATCCCCATGTTTAACAATTAGTGCCCCAGCATCAATGCCCACCTGTGTGGACTACTGCTGGCTCTAACCAATCCACTTTCCTCCCTTATGTGCATTGTTTGGAAGTGATTCTTCCACCCACGCTAATCTTGTACTGGGAATATTGAGTGTCTGTCAAATATAGGGATCTGTTGATCTCATTGTCATTGGTTCTATCCTAGATAGAAAGCCAGGCAGGAATGAGAAAAGACAAAAGCGGGGCTAGGTGGCTGTTAATCTGCCTGATGGGCAAGATTAACTTACTCTACAATAAAATTTACCTTTGTTTATACTTTCAAAAAGTTTGTAACACATGACATAAGGTTGCCCAGTGACTAATAGCAAATCCTAACCAAACAAGATGTTTATCTCAGGAGTGAGGTAGCTTGTTTGCTTTAGGCACTGAGGCCCAGTACCGCCTATACACATTCGATCAATTTCCTAACTTTCTACAGCTCCCAAAAATATGTGTATGTATGTACAAGAAACAGGAAAATAGAAATAGAAGGAGAGAGAGAGAGAGGGAATTTGGAGGTATCAGATCTGTGCTTCAGAAGCACATATAGGTATCTTTTAGCTACAAGAATACTTGGGGAGCAAAAGCAAAAGCACTTAAGACATTATGTTTACCCATTCCCATTAAATTCTCTGTATCTTGGGGTAAGCCAAATTTCTACACAAGAAAAATCAATATTCTGTAGCACACACACTAAATTTTAACCCAAAATAAAACTGAAATTTTGATTAGATAGCTAGGGGTTTTTTTTGTAATTTTGGATAATTTAGAAACACTATTTGTTCCAATCTCCCTATGTTACAACATATATAAAAACTAACTTAGAGTTTAGCAAGGACTTCAACCCAAAACCTAAAATCAGGAAACTCTAAAAATAGAACATGAGGGAAATATGAAGAACATAAAGGCTGATAGAATAGTGAGTTAATGTTTAAATTTTAAAAATTTATTACAGCAAAAGGTAGATTTCCATTAATCTTCCTCAAAGTACTGTTTCAGCTATTTTTCTCTCTTTGCTGGGACAAAATACTCAACAACCAAAATGAAGGAATAAAATATTTATTTAGCTCACAGTTAGTGGAGGTTTTGCTCCAAACATGGCTAGCTCCATGGAAGAGCAGCACATTGTAGAGCGCAGCCATTCATGGCAGCAGAAAACAGTAAAGAGCAAAGGGAATACCAGTGATTTCAGAAACTAACAAGCCTCTCTCCCTTCCTTACATTGTACTAAGATTACTCACCTCAGGGCAGGTGTATCACTCATACCCATAATTCCCACATTGGATTATGAATTAATCACATACTCTAGAAGCTGCTATAATGGCTACATGAGACTTTGGGTAGACAATTAGACATAAACCATAACAATACTCCATCTCATTTCAAACACACTTATCCCATCCTTCCTGCCCCTTCCTGACACAATTCTGAAATTTCTCTTTACAACATGTGATAAACAAAATACATATGACAGGGCTGGGGTAATAGCTCATCAGTCTAAGCACCTGCTTGGCAAATGTAAGGATCCAGGTTCAACCCGTGGAACTGCATACTCTGCTGACCATAAAAAGCAGGCATGGTGGCATGCACCTGTAACCCATCACTGGGGAGGCTGAAAGTTTAGGACCACTATGAGTCCAAGCTGTGAAGTAAGACTCTGTGCCAAATAAATAAATAAATGATTAAATACATACATGTATGACAGATGATGTCTCTGAGTGCCCTGCAATGAACAGTCAGATTAGTAGAATAGAATAGTAGAGTCTTCTTCACCTTATTCAAGTAATCTAACATGTAACTTCTAACTCTTCTCCAAATTCAAATTAACCATGAATGGTAATTGCTTTGAAATGTTTCATAACATTGAGGCAAAACAACAGTAAAACTGAAGAGATTCACCAAAGACTTCCTGAAATCCTTCATCAAGTGGCAAGAAAGATGGTGTAAGCATGTTCAAAGTGAGGGAGAGAATTTTGAAGATTAACAGCAACACATATTTCGCTGTAATAAATGTTTTTAAAAATTTAAGTATTCATAGTATTTTTTTCTGTCATATCTAGCATATTAAGACATTGGGAATGAAAAATAAACCCTTTCAATGAAAAAAGACACTGGGATAGGTAAAACTTTTTTTAATAAAACACCAAAAGTACAGAAATTAAAGCAAAAATACACAAGCAAGATTATACCAAAGGAAGAAGCCACAGAATTGCAAAGAAAACAATCAACCAAGTCAAGAGATAACCTACAAGATGGAAGAATGTTTTCATTATTTGTAAATTATTTATCTACCAGAGTTCGTATCTGAATATATTGCAATATTGCAAACTCAAACACCAAAGATCAGGAAAAAAAAAAGAATAAATCTTTTTTGTTGTTGTTGTTCTGCTGGGGGTTGGACTCAGAACCTTGTACTTGCCAAGCAGGCACTTATACCACTGAGAAATCTCTCCAGTACATACAATATAACGTTTTTTACAAGTAGACATCATCGCTAATTATCAGGTAAACTCAAGTCAAGCTACAATGAGATAACATGCCCCCACAGTTAAAATGGTAATTATCAAGAAAAGAAAATTTAGAAATGCTGACAAGGATGTGAATAACAATGAACTTTCACAGGAAATGTAAATTAGTACTTCCATTATGGAAAACAGTATGGAGACTTTTCAAAAACTTAAAATAAACCTACCATATAAGCCAGCAATCCCATCACTGGGTATATAACTAAAAGAAAGGAAAACTTTATAGTAAACAGAATTCTGCGTTCCAAGAAACAGAATGATTAAAATTAGTCAATATGTAGCATCAACTTAATGATATATCAACATATAAAGTAATTCATAGAAAATGTTTATGTGCACATTACAATATTATTCTGCCTGCAAAAAGAGGGAAATTCTCATTTACACCAGCATGCATAGAATTGGAGGACATCATACCAAATGAAATAATCTAGAAACCAAAATAAGAAGACCTCAAGTTCTCATTTGTGGAAGCTAAATGTATTGATCAGAGAGAAGTAGAAAGACGAGATCTATAGGATAGGATGGGTAAAGGGTTTGAGGATAAAAAGAGGGTGAATAATGGGTATCAAAGGACAATAAGGAAGTGGTTCTAATGTTCTTTACCACAAAAAGCCAACTTTAATATTATGGGCTCACGATGTATACTTCATTTTTATACTTTTCTGCTGGATGGTTAAGACCTAGGTAGATCAAAACTTATATACCAACACAAGAACTTTATATTTCCTATGTGGTCATTGAAGTCCTCTCAGGGTTTATCTTGTAGTCCTGTACATTATTCTGTAGTTCCTCGGTCTGTGTCATCCATGTGGATGAGTCACGGCCAATGCTTGACCATATTGCTCTCTGTGAGAGCTTGAGAGAAAGTTTTCTCTTCATGTGAGTCTCCCCAGGCACACTTTAGAACTTCAATCTCTTTTCTCTGTGGCTCCATAATCTCCTTGTTCAGAAAATTTGGAGCTCAGCTGAGTTTCATTATGTTGCACTACAGGTTCTCCTGTGTCCTGAGTCTTCGCTGACCTTGAAAGTCAATGGCCAAAATGTTGGCTGGCCTTGTGGCTCTTCTATTTCTCCAAATTTTATCTGTGAAATTAGGTTTCTAACCATCCAGAAGAAAAGCTGATTAGTATTCTGCAGCATATGTCATTCACTTTGCCTTATTGGACTCAATTGATTTTACTTGTTGTACGTTTCCTTTTGTATTTCTGCTTTTCGCTTGTTATACTAGGGAGACTACACGATATTTACACATGTGTGTCTGGTTTATTTCACTTATGAGTATATGTTCATGTGGCATCCACTTCAGTATAAATGCTTCAAACTTATCATTCTTAATAGCTGAGTAATACTCCATTATATATTAATATCACATTTTTTTCAACCATTCCTCATGTGATGGACATCTTGGTTTTTTCCAAGATTTTGCTATCACACATTGTGCTGCTATAAACATAGGTACACATATATCTCTATGATACAATGTATCCAGTTCCTTTGGGAAAATTCCCAGTAGGGGGATAGCCGGCTTGAATGGGATTTCTAGTCCTACTCTTTTGAGGAGTCTCCATACTGACCTCCACAATGGTTGTACCAGTCTACATTCCCACCAGCAGTGGAGAAGTGTTCCCTTTTCCCCACAACCTCTCCAACATTTGTTGTTGGTTAATTTCCTTAACCATCCAGCAGAAAAGTATAAAAATGAAGTATACATCGCGAGCCCATAATATTAAGCTGAGCTGTAAATGGATATGGTCGACAATTTCTTTGAATAACTCACTATGGTTGTAGAATGCTGGACTGTGTTGGATTGTGGTGTCGAGTTCAAGCACCTAAGTTAGTTGAATGTCAGTGGAGTGCCCACTTTTGACAGGTGTAGACAGAGGAAGGGTTGTAGAAAGAAAAAACCATGATGTGTGTGTATAGACAGTACAGTTGGGATAGATAACGCTGTGCTTCTACATAATTCTAGGAGAGGCAAGGTCTGCACGAATGGTGGTTGGACAGGATATTATGTCGGCTTTTAGTACTATGGTCATCCACTAGGTAAATAATTATTGAATTTTTGATATAATTCAGGTATAAAAAAAGATAAGTAAGCAACTATACTCTTAACTCACTGATAAGAGATGTCTGCTAAAATAATATCTGTAAATATAATATCATGTATGCACCTTGTACAATACCAAAACATTATGAAAACAGTTTGCAATGTAATAATTCATCGAATCTGTATGGTTAAGGTGTCTTGAAACTGCCTGATTGACAGGCAGTTTATTTGTATTTTAATAAAATAAAAATAAATGGAAAATTAAAAAATAAATAAAATTAAAAAAACAAACAAAAAACCAAAAAGGCAACTTTAGTCTAAAACAATTATACATTTCAAAATAACTGAAGAAGAGTTTAAATGTTTCCAACATATAGAAATGATAATATTTTTAGGTGAAGGAAGTGATAATTACCAAGATTTTATCATGACCCATTCTATACATGTAGAGAACTGAGATACTGCATCACACAAATAATGAAGATATAAGTCAAAATGGCTTTGATGTCTGGTGACTATTATGAGTCTATGTGAATTTTAGAATTTATTTCTATTTCTTTAACTAAATGCCTTTGTTATTTTGATATGGATTGCATCGTATCTGTAGATTACTTTGACAGTGTAAACATTTTAAATTAATTCTTACAATCTGTGAGGACAAAACAGCTTTCACTTGTTTGAATTAACTCCAATTTTTCAATGAATATTTTATGATTTTCAGTGTAGAAGTCTTCTGCATCCTTGATTAAGTTATAGCTATGTTTTATTTTTAAAATTATATCTAGTTTTATTTATATCTACATGTCATTTAAATAGTATAAGCTTTCTAATTTGCTTTGTATAATTCATAATGTATATAAATATAACTCATTTTTATACATTTTTTAGCCCACTCATTGTATTTTTGGCAGAACCATAAGATGTTCTATAAAGGTGATGATGATGTCATCTGCAAAAAGGGACAGCTCTATATTATCCTTCCCTATTTTTTCTCTTGCTTAAATGCTCTGCCTAGTATATCTGACACTATGTTGAGTTGAAAGGCTGTAAGTAGATATCCTTTCCTTACTCCTAGCCTTAGATAAGAACCTTCAGATTTTTATCATTAAGCATAAAGTTAGGCTTATGTTCTCCATCTATCATTTTTATTGTATTAAATTGTGCCTATACCTAATTTGTTGAAATCCCATTGTGATATTCATCCCCATGTTTACTATAGCACGAGTCACAATAGTTAAGATAAGAAAACACCCTAAGTCTTGGCAGACAGAAGAACAGATTGAAATAATTTGTTACCTTCAAAGTGTATACGGAGGGCCAGGGAGATGGCTCCATGGAATAAGCGCTTCCCTGGCAAGTGTAAGGGCATGAGTTCAAGCCCTGGTTCCGTCAAAAAAAATGTATAGGGTGTAGAATGTTGTTCAACTTTAAAAGAAGCTGGGCATGCAGGCAGTCAGGATATCTACAGTATAACATAGCATGGATGGACCTTGAGGACATTAAGCTAAGCAAAATAAAACAATTACAGAGAGGCACCATATTAGTTTACTTAAGTGACCCATCTAAAGTAAGGATTGGAATGGTGATTATCAGATGCTGGGGAATGGGAGATACGGAGAGTTATTCAACAAGCATGAAGTTTCTGGTAAGTAAGATTGAAAGTTCTATACTTTTGGTGTACATTATTCCTATAATAAACAATAATATATTCACATTTCAAATTTCAGACAGGATTTTATTTCATTTTCAGTGTTCTTATAACAGTAGAATGAAAAATTTTCAAGCTAATTGTATTTCATTGTAAGAGTCCAGTGTAGGTTGATTTACATTTTATTGTACATAGAAATCATGAGAACCTTATTAAATGAATATTTTTATTAAGTGGGTTTGGGATGAGGTTTGATGTTTTAACTACTTATACTAGAACCTTGCTACTGTCAGTACATGCCTGGCTCATACACTGGGGTATTAGAAATGCAGACTCTCAGGCCCCACTCCAAACACTAAGATCAGAATCTACTTATTAATAAGTGTCTACTTGTACAAATTATTCACATTAAAGTTTGTACTCCACTAGTCTAGAAGGATTTTTCCAATTTTCAGTTGTTCTATGCCAAATACAGTCCAGCCAATCAGCTCTGTTACGGTGGCCTTTCAATTAAAGAAAGGAGAGAGGAAAGGGACAAATCAAATATGAATGATTGGAAATACTGCATTTCAAGGAATTTTCAAAATATGTCCACTACTGAGAGAAAGTTCCATATATATTTTCAGGAAAATATCAATAGAGAAACAGGAATGTATTATTATTGCTAATTTATGCAAAATTGACTTTTCTTCTGGCTATGTGCTGTACATGCACGCGTTGCAATCCTGCACTTGTATATGAATGTTTCTCAACCTGGGGAGATTTTGTTCCCCAGGGAATAAGTGCTAATTTAGTGGCTGTATTTGGCCAGTTACAAAGAGGTATCTAGTGGGTAGAAGCCAGAAATAGTGCTCAGTGGGCTACATCTTATAATGCATAGTTCAGCCACCCACAATAAGAAATTATCGAGCTCTGAATATAAATAGTTGTGGTTGATATACTCTGTTTTACAGCATATCCATTTAGAAAGACATATTTATAACTTCTTAAAGAGGCAAAATTTTACTTGCAAAAGTAGAACAAAGCAGTTAAAACTCTCTTCCAACAAAATCTTCCATTGTGTGAATCTGAATGATTAAGATAATATAAAATCAGCCATCTCAAATTGTGCAAACTAGTAAGAAAGTAGATTAATTTCTAAGGTGCAAAGTTCCATTTTCTTAGTATGTACATTAAAATTTTTTGATTGGCACTCTTAAACCTGTCCAGTACCAGTCCATTATCTAACTTTTGGTTCTCATTAGTGTCAAAAGTGTCAAAATTTGACAACCACTTATGTGGACACAAGGAATCATCAGTCTCAGGCACTTATAGTTGTGCTGGTGCCACAATCAGGGCTTGACAGTGAGGTTAACAAGAAACAAAGGTGGAGGTAGTAACTGGAAATACGAAAGCTAGGAAAAGATAGAGGCAAGGCACCAGAGCTCTGGCACATTAAGACTGCTGAGTCTCTGAAGTTCTCTGCCTATTTTCAGACATACTGAAGGTCTCCAAGATCCTAAACATGTTTCAGGGGTATGGCAGGTGACTCTATGGAGTTTTGGAGGAAAGTTTTCTACCTTTCTTATCTTTAATTTTAAGTGATGGCATGGCATGTAATGCCAGGGATCAAAGTTGGGACTTTGAGTTTGCCAGAAAGGTGCTCAGACGGCCAAGCTATCTTCCCTGCCCAGTGTTCTACCTTTCAGTTACAATGGCTTTTTTCCTAATAATATTTTAGATGTTCAAGTGCTACATTGTGTCCTTAAGAAAGTCTGTTCTGTCCGCTACAGTAACTTGATTAGTTCATTTGCTTTTCACATATTGTAACAGATCATGGCTTTATACATGCTCTTCTATGCATTTGACCATCTTAAATTCTATAATCTTCTCAATATTTTATACAGGGATGGGTGAGGAAGTACTATATTATGTTCCCCACCAAGATCCACTGAACAACCCCTGATACAGCAAAAAAAATGTAATTAATATCAGATATATAAACTATTCGCTTTTTACAAAGTGATTGGTCTTCATTTGCTGACTTTAATGTGATAACTGATGACTGTGAGCACACACACACGCACACACACACGCACACACACACACACATCTATGGATTATAACAGATTTTTATAAAGTACTGGTTTTAAAACCTACTATGTGTAGACTAATAATTTTAAAACCTTTAAAAATTATTTATCCATTTATGAAATGTTTTCTTCCTGAGAATAATATATATTACATACAAGAACTCTGAAATCTAGTCATTTTTTTAAAAAACAGGCTCAATTTTTCTGATATTTAAAAACATAACAAAGGAAGAGTTTCAGTGCCATTTCAATGTCTTTGAAACTATTTTAAACTTCAACACTCATTACTAAGTATATAAGTACATATGATTATTCCCTCATCAGAGAAGATAAAAGGTTTCTTTTCAAATTTTAATGAAATCATTTCAATATAAAATAGTTGTGATTATAAATGGATGTCCTCATAAAATTCAACCAATGATACTCTCCTTCCAAAAGAGCTTGGCTTTAAGCTATGATAGTGAAAATGAACTTAATTTTTGAAAAGCATGCTCAAGCGTGATGCTCACAAAAGATTTTGTACTTTCAATACATAAAATAACAATGTTTAATATTCTTTATTTAAGCCATTGTGTTTACACATTGTGTAGACATGGTATTTGCAATGTACATATGCAATTTTAAGTGAATAAAAAAATAATTGAATACTAATAGAAAGTTATCAAAGCATACCCTTACTTTTGTTACCAATTGGCTTTTCAAAATGAGCTTAGTGGGAGAAAGTGCCGCTACCATATACAAATTTCAATTAGACAGCATGAATTGTTACATAATAGAAAATTCTGTGATCTCTCTCTGGTTCCTTCATTGTACTCCCCAGGTCCTCCTCCTCTTCCTGCCCTTCCTTTCTTTCCTCCTTCCTTCTAAGGTACTGAGGGATGGACCCAGGGCTTTTACACTGAGGTGCGTCCAGTCACTAAGTTGTACACATTGAACTTAAAAATTATGATTTCCCTATATCAAATTCCAAGAGTATTGGAATTTGCAGATGTGTGTTCCACCACACCTGGCTATATTGCAAATATTCAAACTCACAGTCATGGTTAGAAAATATGACTCATCAGTTTGTACCTTAAATCAAGATAGGACATGGCAGCCCATGACTTTGGTGAGGATATTTGATCAGATTCTTCTTTTTCCCCAGCTCTCACTTCCTAGGATTATTTTTAATGCTATCACTGTTTAGTGAAATTTAAAGAAATAATGAAAGGAAATGGGGCATTCTTATTTGGTTTGTACTGTAGGAGATAGCTGAATTTCTCCATGCCTGGTAAATGTCTATAATTAAATAGATCTTAAAGATATAGTCACATAGATCTTGTGGTATAATCCATATGTAATCCATACATATATCATATATAAACATATTTATACAAATTATAAATACATATGTGTATACTTATACATATTCCTTATCCATTTCTTTTATTGATATGATGCATGCTATTTTTCCAGCTTCTGCTGCTTTGGCTTCTTTTTTATGATTGTCAACTTAAATAAACAATAAAATTATGTTTTGGAGTATAAGACTTGGAACCAATAAAATTTAATAGATTGATGTTGCATAATTTTACTATTTTTATGTTACATAGTATTGGCAAACATGCAACAAAATGAAAACAAAAAAAAATCATCTGATTGTTCCATAAAATGTTTTCTACCATAAGACTACCAACCAATTAAAATAGTTGCTTTTCAAAACAGCTTGTTTATCAAAGTTCAGTTCAAGAAACTTGCCTCTTCATGTTCCGAATCCAAAGATTTTTCTATCACAAACTTTCCCTACTACCCACTAGCATCTTACCTCAGTAAGATCCATTTCCACATCATGATACCCAGGTCCTAACGTCCTATGCATATTGCCCCTGATTTTCTCAGTTCTGAGAACCTGTTAAGGTCAGATTCACCTCTATTATAGGAAGCCTAAATCACTCTTCTAAAACCACAGACGCTTTTCCCTTATTGCAGAGAGTGAAAATGAGTTCTGCTTTATCAACAGATGTTTTCTGTGGAGACAAATAGTGTAGGTAGTACTGTTCTTTGTCAGAGTGCTTCACTTGGACAGAAGTCAAGGTAGTTTCAGGCCATTATCTCTTCCTTTTGATTCATGGAAAACATATCCTTCCCCTGAAGCAAATTCTGAGTGATTATAACATAGCCATTTCTATTTTAAGTTTACATATAAAATGTAAATATTTCTCAATTTGGGATTTCTAGTCAGTAGTGAAAGTCCAGTCCAAATTCATTGACAAACTTTAATGAATACATATTATAATAGTAGCATTTGCATTAAAACACTTTTTGCTGGTGTAAGTGAACGCTTCACAACTGAAAGGTCCCGAGTTCAAACCTGGCAGAAAAGATATTTTTCTTTGTATTTGAGGTGCGATGACACCATTGTCACCTTTCTTTGATATTGGTGGAGGGGAATAGGTAACACAACTGCTTCCAAAGAAACGTCATATATTTACTCCTGCAAATCTGCTCAACTTATTTAATGATTTTAAATTGTCTTAATGTTCATAAGTTTGTCCACCTCTTATTTTCTTAAAAGTTTATGTTTTTGTCCGGAAAATTTTTCCAGCACCATTTGTTAAAGAGGATATCTTTCTCCCAGTGAGCTTGTGTAGCCCCTTTGTCGAAGATAAGATGGCTGAGTGTTTTCGTAGATGCCTCTGCATATTCTAATCTATTCCACTGATCCTCACATCTATTTTGTTGCCAATACCATGCTGATTTTATCATAGTGGCTTCATAGTATAATTTCAAATCAGGAATTGTGATGCGTCCTGCCTTGTCTTGATTGGCCAAGATTGCCTTTGCTATTCTATGTCGTTTGTGGTTCCAAATAAATTTTAGGATTGATTTCTCTATATCTGGGAGGTATGTTGGTGGCAATTTGATAGGGATTGCATTAAATCTGTACAGCAATTTTGGGAGTATGGCCATCTTCACGATGTTGGATCTTCCTATCCAGGAGCATGGA